>PVJC01002580.1:0-78086 GCA_004026665.1 Murina feae
CTGGAGGCCTCCTGCGACCAGAGGCAAGAGTATTATGGGCTGGCAAGGCCTTCGGTGGCCAGAGGGGGGAGCAGCGGGGGATGGGGCCGGCTGCATGGGAGTGAGGGGGGGGCAGGGTGGGGGGGTGAAGGGGGGGTGGGGGAGCATATTATGGGATAGCTCTTTGTACCTACTGCGGGGACTGCTTCTCCAGATGATATTATGGGATGTCGTGTGTGGGAGGGGGAGTGGGGCTGGGGGATTATTATGGGATGGTGGTGCAGAATGGGGAGGGCCTGAGCAGCTCTTCTCTACCCCCCCCCCCATCCCTTACTCTCTTGCCATCTTCTCTAAGGTCTGCTTCTCTCTCAAACGGCCCAAGGGGACCACCTGAAATCCAGCACCCGCCCCTGCACACACACACACACACACACTTCAGGCACCTCAACCCATTGAGGCATCTCCCCTAACTAGCAGCCACCTCCGCCCGAGGGGAAGGCAGCCCCTAGGGATGGGGAGAAAAAGCCCAAAGCCCGGCTGTGGTGGCCAGTGTGCCACACCTCTCATCTCCGCGGCGCCCCGAGTGTCCCTATTTCCTTGGACCACTCTCCTTTCCCTTCCCCAAAGTGGGGGCCTGGGTCCCTCTCCCCTCCCACCCCCCCATTTCCTCTCCAGCTCCCTCCACAGCCTTAACCAGTAAAACAGGCGGCCGGCTATTATGGGATGGCTGCTCCCGGCAGCTCGGCAGGGAGGGGGCGGTCACCGCGGAATGTCTCCTGTGGGTGGCTATTATGGGATGGCCGCCTCTCCTTTTTTGGGGGGGTGGGGGCCAGCAAGGAGAAGGATTATTATGGGATGTGCCCTGCACAGCTGGGTGGGGCTGCACAGGGTAGGTGAAGCTTTAGGGAGGGGTGAGGGGGAAGGAAGGGAAGGAAGAGGGCAGGAGCTAGGAGGGTGGGTGAGCCCTGGAGCCAGACCTGAGGCCTGGCTGGAGAGGTTCTTGGGTGACAGCTGTTTGAAGGGGCCCCTGGGGCAGGCTGGAGCTACCACCTCTGAAACCCAGACACCTGGGTCCTTGTGGCTCACAGCTTGTGAGCTGCAGGGCTGCTGAGTCCAGGGCTGCACACGTACTGGCTGGACAGTGAAGCACGATGGGCTCCAGCTGTGTGGCGCACCAAAGGAAGCAGTGCTCCCGGGAGCCATAGGACCCAAGTCCTCCTCTCCCTCTTTGCCTTCCTGAATTTGACTCTTGGGACTATCACTAAGGTAGGGGGTGATGGACCAGGGGATCTTTGCCACCTTGCAGTCATACCTAGGGAATAGAGGCTGAGTTGGGTCCTGAAGAGCAAATGCCTGGCCCGTCACCCCCCAAACCCTGCACCACCTGCATTCTGTCTAGCCATCAGAACGCATTGCCACTGTGGCTTTTCTTCCCCAATCAATTTTTTCTGACAGAGCAAGAGAACACTAGTCTCTTCGATCTCTCATAAGCAGAGTTTCTAGAGTTCACACAGAACAGAGATATAGAAAGAGGAACTACATACAGGGCATGCGCTGAAAACTCCATGAACAACTATTCTGCGTATTATTCTAGGTTCTTCTGTACCATGGGATGGAAACAGAACTCTAAGGTAACTGGCTAGAGAGGATGTCCCCCTGGATACATTAATCAGGAGATTATCCCACCCTTAGTCCCTGAGGGCCAATCATGCTAGTGGTTTATTTATAATTTATCTGGGAGGGTAGCGTGGAGCCAGGATAGGGAGGGGGAGCGTAGATGCATAAAGACCACAAAAGCAACACACAAGCACACACATCCTAGCCCTCTCTGGAACTCAAGGGGAGAGGAAGGGACTTTAACCTTTTCCTTGTGGTTTGAGGGAGAGGTGGGGAGTTAAGAGGAGCAAGAGGGTAAGTTGGTAGAACCTGTAGGGATGGGGCAGAGGGCTATGGTGCACAAAAGGTACCACCAGCGTTTGTCTTCACAGGCTGTGACTACCATTATATTCCTGGTTGACATGAGGAATCACTGTAGTAATGTGGTAAACATGTAAGAAGAAGAGGGCAGGCAGATGGAGATTTGCAGAAGGGAATTTGAGGCCCAGAGGCAGGCTGGCTCCCCTGGAGAAATGGGGCGAGGGAAGGACATAATAGGTGTCTGGCAGCTCTATATATAGGAAGGAGAAACTTCTTGAAAGAAGGTATGGTATCTTCAAAGAGCTTCCTTCTTAGTACTCAGAATAAGCACAAATGAATGAGCCCAATCTTGAAGTTAAGAGAACTTCGTGAGGAAGACGATGGTAGCCTTGTGGAATGGGGGAAATGGCCTGCATGGCACAATGCATGTAGCAAAAGGGTGGACCAGGGAATTAAAGTCGGGCAGGAACTGGTGGGAAGACTTATCAGTATCTCCGGTACTGCCTAGAAGCAAAGGGCTAGTGACTTCCAGAAGCAAGCTTTGCCTCTTCTGAACTCTTTTCTCCTTGCCAGTTCCCTGGTCCTGTGGCTCCCAGAGGGGAGGCGAATCACCTGGCCTGGCCCTTTCTCCAGGGAAGTGAGATCAGAAGGGCAATGCAGAGATGGTATGATGCTCTTCCCACTCACTTCTGGTCAGGAGGGGCTCCTCCTAGGAGGAACTTCCGGTTTCTCTTCAGCCTGTCCCACCGCCGTAGGTGTTGGACTTGTGTGAAAAAGGCAGAAAGCAGAGAGAAGGGCAAAGTGATAGGTTTATGGGCTCAGGTTCTCCGAGGGCCAAAGGATTTTAAGATTGGGCTCTCCAGCACAGTTAGGGAAGGGGGTGGATACCTTGGGAGGTTACCTTGTGGCATAATTGAATGAAGAAGGTATCCTGGAATGTTGGCATGTACACGTGGAGGGGAAGATGGTGAATATTATGCAAAGAAGGGTTTTGGGGGGATGGAAAATGAGGCCTCGATGAAGTGAGGATGGGGGGCAGTTGAAAGTAATATGAGACTCCAGGATACAAAAGGAGAAAGTGGCTGAAAAAACATGAGACGTTGAGAATAAGCAGAATTTGGTACATAAGAATGAGGGTAACAGTTCTGGCATGTTGACGAGTCACTCAAGAAGGAAGCACATGATGATACTATAGAATTTTAGTATTAGAAATGCTGGCTGGATGAACATCACTTTCCAATCAAAATCCCTTAGTATGTAGGGAACAGATAGATTATCTTGACCATCCATCCATTTGGGAATACCTTCTAGCCTCTAGCAGGACCACCAAGAACCTCTGCCGGGATGTGACCTCTCCTGAGACTAGCTGGGATTTGTTTTATTTTCTGTAACAAGATACTGGGAACTAGCACTCAATTGTTCTCCCTTGACACCAGTTATTCTATCTGGTCTCATAGTTTATTTGGTTGTTTATGCTTCTTGGAAAGGAGGTACCTGCGGTCCTTGCATTTCCCAGCTCTGTGCCTTGCTAGGTACTCTGTCAACATCTCTTGAATGAATGTGAGTGGCGACTGAGTAGCAGAGTAGGCCTTGACTCTCATATAGAAGGATCCTCAGTTCACATCATGATAGGAGGTTCACCCATGGGAGTGCCCTAGGGGGTGTTCGTGACCTGGGGAGGTGGAGTTAGGTGGAGAGCACTGCTGGAATGTTGAGAAATAGTCTTTAGATGGGAGTTTGGACTTATATGGGGATGCTTTGGGAGGAATTAAACTTTATGTAAATAGCTCATCTGGCCAGTATGGTATTTGGTTGGTCTTACCCAAAACTTAAGTCCTGTATGTAAGAGTTTGGAAATATCTGAATTTTGGAGGGCTTGGGTGGAGTTGATTCTCAGTTCCTGAGTGTCTGGAAATGAGGGGATAAGGGAAGCTAGGGTCTGTCCTAGACATCAAGCAGCTTTATTTATGCCAGGATACTACTCTGGGCCAGAAAGGGATGAAGGTGTGTACAAGCTGGGGCCGGGACAAGGCAATGTGGGCAGCCTACTTCACCCTGGTTGCTCTAAGCGTTAGAAGACACTTTCAGCATCTGGAGATGGGGGAGCTATGAATATGAATATTATGGGATGCATGACTGGAAAGGTATAGGGGTGGTGGAGTGGAGATGAAGGATTATGGGATGTGATGCATATGGATTGTGCTGGGAGTACGAAGGTGTATTTGGTTGACCACCAGCTCCCTGCAGTTATTATGGGATGTCAGGGTATGGGTGGGGGAGTAAAAATTACGAGCTATCTTTTCAGTGTTAAAGTCAAGGATGTTAGATGTCATCTGTAGGGTGACAGTTGGACAGGTAATGATTATGGGATATCTCTTTGATAGGAGAGGAGTGGTTATGGGCTGTGGAGCTGGAGTGAGTGTGTAAAGTTGGGGGTGGTGGTGTGAGGATCTAGACCCTAATCTGCAGGGGTTGAGGGTAGCTCCAGGGGGTTGGTTATTATGGGATGTCAATATAGAAAGTGGCAGACTGATTATTAAGGGGTGAGTGTGGGAGAGGCCCAAGTGTCCGTTGTAGTGTGGAGGGTGAGTTTCTGACTATTATGGGATATCAAATTGAGGTGGATGAAGAGTGGTTATTATGGGATGTCTGTGGGGGCGGGGGATGAATATTATGGGTTGTGAGGCTGAAGTGCTGGGCGGGTGCTTATTATGGGATGGCCATGGGGAGGGAAAGGTGACGGAGGAATTATTATGGGATGCCAGCATTAGAGCCAACTGTGAAGAAGTTGGCAAAGAATGCCTATTATGGGATATCTGGGGGGTAAGGGTTAGTTGCAAAAGGTCTGTAATATTATAAGGTGTCAACAGCCTTGGTATATATGTGTATGGAGTATGTGTGAGTGTGGGGTGCTGGTGGTGGTGGTGTCCGAGTGTATTATGGGATGGCCAGGAGGTGGGTGGTTGCCCCGGTGACACGCGCGCGCGCTCGAAGGGGGCGTGGCCAATGGTTGCCTGAGCGACGAGGGGGCGGGGGTTGCCCGGGAGACCTAGGGAGGAGGGTGGCGGTAGTGGAGGGGGGGTTGGAGTTGGTTGAGGTTATTATGGGCTGTCCGTGGGGGGGCGGGGCCTGTGCGGTGGGATTTCCCGGCCGGTGTTTCGGGCCCTTTAAGAGGCGACGCCGGAGCCGGAGCCATTTTCCCCCCTTCGGCCGCGGTGAGGAGGAGCCGGAGCGGGAGTGACACCAGGCCGGACCCTGCGAGACCTGCGGCGGCTCCGGGGTGAGGAGAGCGCGAGGTTCCCCAAGGGATGCCCCTTTTCAGCCGGCCAGCCCCAGGGCCATCGCGGCTCCTCAGGCTTCCCCAGACCCGCGCACCGCCCCCTGCCCGGGGAGCCGACCCTTCCTCTCCCCCCGCTGCAGGGCGCCAACCCCCCACCCCCTCCGGCCCGGCCCGGAGCCTGGCTCCCCGCGACTCCCACCTCGGGCTTGTGCTCCCACAATGCCCGGCGTCCGCCCCCTGGCACCCTGCTCACTTGCCCACCGGCACACGTGGCCCGACCCCCTGCCCGAGGGGAGCCCCGCGGCCCCCGGGTTCCTGCCTGCAGCCCCCCGGAGCGCCCGCCCTCCACGCCCCCTCGTCCCGCCGCTCCTCGGGCGAGCCCGAGCGGTCCCAGAGGGTAGCCTTCGGAGCGCTGCCCTGTCTGGGGACCGGCCCCTCCCCGGGCGCAGAGAGGGGCCCCCCACCCCCAAGTGACCTTGTGTCCCCGAGCGCTCCCCCGCCCGCGCCGCGGCCGCTCGGACCCTCCTCCCCCTCCCCCGTCACACCCGCTCGGTCCAGCCCGGCTTCCCCTCCCCGCGCCCGCACCGCTCTGCCCTCGGGGGCGCCGCCGCCTCTGCTCCGGGGGCTCCGGCGGGGGTGCGGGCTTCCGGGCCGCCCCCGAGGAGCGCGGAACTAAGTTCAGCCCGAGCGATCCGGGCGCCCCGCGGGGTGGCCGGGCGGGGGGGCCGGCGGCCGTGCCGGTGGGCGGAAAGAGCGGGCGGGCGGGTGGGGGAGGGGCCGCGTCACCGACCGCTCTCCCCCCTCCCCCGCGCAGTGACTCGGGCCAGTGTCGAGGGCCCCGGGCCGCAGGCACGAGCAGCTGGGCCGAGTCCGCGGCCGGCAGCGGAAGGGGATGGCGTCGGGCCTGGGCTCTCCGTCCCCCTGCTCGGCGGGCAGCGAAGAGGAGGATATGGATGCACTTTTGAACAACAGCCTGCCCCCACCCCACCCAGGTAAGACTTCCCCGAGGGCCCCGGGCAGGAAGGAGGCATGTGGGCCCTCCCTAGCGATTCCGGTGAGCCCGGGCTCGGCCTCTCTCTCCCCGTGCAGCCCGAGGTGGAGGGCACCCGCAGGGAGTGGTTCCCTTCCGCGGCGCTCTTGGGGGTGGGGGGAGCCATGTGCCTCCTGGGCTCCGCGGACAGAGATGCCAGCTTGCTGCACTGCCTGCCGGCTTCAGGAATGCTCTGCGGTTCCCGGCCGAGGGAGCTCTCCGGGCTGGCGGGCAGGAATGCAGGTCGCTGGGGCCCCGGAGGCAGCGTGGTGGTGGGGAGGGGGTTGAGGGTTGCCTTTCGATGAGACCAGCCGCATCGGTGCGAGCTGGGATCCCGTGGTTGCGGCTGTGGAAAGGAAAAAGAGAGCCGCTGGTTACTTTCTGATTATTTTTAGCTTCTGATCAGTTACCCGTTTTCTGTGCTGTTTCAACTGTGCGAAGTTTGAAGTGCGCTCCTTCGCTGAGATGCAGAGCTCTTTCTCGGCCAGGCAGACTGCGGGAACGTGTTGAGCTGGGGGATGATGGGGGCGAGGGGCAGCATGGAAGAGCCTGACCCGTATACTAGGAAGTGTAGGAGAAGGGAGGCGGCACTCTGGCCCCCCTCCTCTTCAGGCGAATGGACATAATGCAGGCTTTTCCCCCTAGAGGTTTCTCTGCCTGCAGGTAGCCTGGGATTTGGGCTGATGGTGTGAAGTGTTTGTGTAGGTGTGTTGGGGGTTGTGCTGTCTGTATTTTGGGGTGGCTCCTTGAACTGGCCAAACCTGTATGGTTATAATCACCTTTGCCTTATTGGAGTAGCTCTTGCCTATCCCCAAATGATGATTGATGTCATGCTTCTCAGCGGATGTCTCTCTCGTCTGTTTCTCCTTCAGAACCCCCGGCTAAGTCACCTGCTTGTTTTCTTGATCTTTTTTTCTAGTTTAATTTTTTTTTTTTCTTCATGCTCTTTCTTCATATTCTCCACTTACGTTATTTTTTCATTCTGGAGCCTGCTGGTCCTGTTTCTGTTTCCCATGGACCATCCATCTTTCACTTCTGCCTCCTCTCTCCTCAGCGCTAGTGGCAAGTTGTGGTGGTCTGGGAGAGAGTTGTTTCTACATCTGGTATTTTCTGAGTTGGAAGTCTTCACTTCCACCTGAGGCCATTTAGGAGCGTGGTCAGTCTTGTTACTGAGTCTTCAACAGTCTTCTGTTGGGATAAAAAACGTGAGTGTCCTCACCGCGGGGCAGGGTGGCAGGTTCCTGTGCTGTTGCCCAGGGTGGTGGTGGAATGATAGTCACTGATTCCATCGTTTCTGTGAGGGGCATGAGAAGTAGTGACATCCAGCCAGAGCTGGTTGCACATCTTGGCTTCACGCTGGCCCCTGGGTCTGGGGTTGCCCCCATGCTCAGTGGGAGCTGTGCGGGCTGCCCAGGTGAATTGTGCCCCAAGCTGTAGCATGACCCAGTTTTCCCACTTGCCACACCCCATTCCTGCCCCTTTCCCAAATCCTCCTCTATAGCTGAGCCAGTTTGCTGCTGGCCAGGCCAGTATCAGTCCCTTAACTGCCTGAGTAGTTTGGGGGTCTCACGTGGATTGGACGGTGTCCCCTCTGCCTGCATGGGTTTGTCCTTGTCCCCACTTCCAGCACTCATGGAGGTAGTGAAGAGGAAACCCCAGAGATGCAGCTGGTTGAATTGGGGGTGGGGACATAGAGATTGCTGAGAAGAAGCCCTTAAAGAAAATGATTCTGGTGAGATCCTGGCTGGTGTTCCATTCCCCAGGGAATGGGAGGGGCTTTCTTGTGCCTGGCCTGATCCTGGGCTGAGTGGGGGGAGGCTGATGGTGCTTTGTCCAGCCTAATGTCTCATGTTCCCTAGTATCTGCCTTGCTCAGGAAGGGAGGAGCCAGAGGCATTTTAGGGCTAGTTCTGAGGGTCAGGAGCTAAGAGCATGTGTAGGATTGAAGGAAGCATATTGTTGTCTACCACCATCTAGGGACTGTCCTTTTTTTCTTGGTGAGGACGTGACTCCCAAATATTGGATAGGTGGCAAGAGGTGGCTTAGGATCTGTGCTCTGGACTCCGGATGGGGGTGATGAGGAAACTGGTAAATCATTTGGGTATCAGAAACTTGAGGAAAAGGTTGTATGCTCTGACCACAGTTCCACTGAACCTTTATTAAATCTTTGCTCTGATGATTAAAAAAATAGTTATGATTGAAGGAGTAACCCAGTCCCCCTCATAGTATTACCTTCATGCTTGTCTTGGGTTTCCTTGACTTGGATGTTAGGGTAGCCACTTGAGAACTGTGTCCTCCCAGAGTCGGTGTTAGGAGAGGCGGCATTTTGACCAGGTAATAATTTGGGAAGTCTTCTATCAGGGTAGTCTTTCCCCAGCTACCTCTCTCAACCCATCCCCCACCCCTGCCACTTCCTGTCTGTCCTATGTTGGCAGCTGGGTGCCCTGGCTGGCTTCTGCGGTCAGGAGCCATTTTCCCTCTCCTCCGTGGGTGAGGCACTCCCTCCTTCTCTCCACTCCCTTCTCCACTACCCCCCTCCTTGGGCGGGGGTGGCTTGGGAAGAAGGAGAAAGAGGAGGGAGGAGGGAAGAGGGAGCTGGTGTGCTGGTTTGAACGTCTGCTACAAAGGAAGCTGCCTCCTGGCCTTCTCCTCCCCCTCTGTGCCCCTTCCCACCTATCCCTGCCCAGGAGCTCTCTGTATTACCCCAGGCTTTGTGTGTGCTCCCAGCCAGGGGAGGAGGTGGAGCCAGATGGGAGGAGGATGGGGGGGGCGGTGGAGATGGTGACAGCTGGGCTGATTTGGGCCCCTGGGGAGAAGAGACTACTGACCTAGGAGTAAGCTGGGAACAGTAGAGCTGGAGAGATGGGAAAAGGAAATTATGTTTGGGATTGGGCTGGCAATAGAACCTGGGATTGGAGGTTCTGGTTGTTTTCAGCTGGGATAACCCAAAAGGGTAGTTGAAAGGTGTGGTTTCTAGGACCCCTGAACTGATACTGTTCTGGGAATGTAGTGAGATATACGCATTAGTTTTTGGCATCTGGGTAGGATCTTTCATTCTCATTCCCTGATTTATAGAGTACTTGGTAGGCAGTTACAGGAGGGCTAGACCTATTTGTATTACTTGGTTAACTTTAGCAGATTGATTTAGCTGCATTGAAGATAAGCATATAGAAGACTCCTGTTAGGAATAGGGAGAGGAGCCAGGGGTCTGGACAGCTGCCCAAGGTGGGTCTGGTCTGGCCTGGCAGGCCTGTTTTGGGTCTATCCAGCTCTCTCTTTGTCTGTTTTTTTTTTTTTCTTTTCTTTTCCTGAGTCTCAGCTTCCTTCTGTGGGGTGTATAGCAGTCTCTTCAGTGGAATCTGGGACAAGAGGTGGGGGAATAATGTCTAAAGCCTCTGGATTAGGTGCTAACCTTTGCTATTGATCTTTTCCATACCGTCCTCTCTTGGCCAAATACATGCAGAAAACGAAGAGGACCCAGAAGAGGATTTGTCAGAAGCAGAGACTCCAAAGCTCAAGAAGAAGAAGAAACCTAAGAAACCTCGGGACCCTAAAATCCCTAAGAGCAAGCGCCAAAAAAAGGAGGTGAGTGGGTGACTGGATGCTATAGGGGAATAAGAGGAAGAAGGGAGGAGCTCTGAAGAGGGTTGAAGGGCTGGGCGTCTGTTACTTCCTCTGGAGTGCAGGCCACAGGTCCTGGGGATAAGCCTTAGGGCAATCCTGAGGTCAGCATGTGTGTAGCGTGTGTGTGTCTGTCTCCCTCTCCTCCCTTCCCTGCTCCAGCGTATGCTCTTATGCCAGCAGCTGGGGGACAGCTCTGGGGAGGGGCCAGAGTTTGTGGAGGAGGAGGAAGAGGTGGCTCTGCGCTCAGACAGTGAGGGCAGCGACTATACCCCTGGCAAGAAGAAGAAAAAGAAGCTTGGACCCAAAAAAGAAAAAAAAAGCAAATCCAAGCGGAAGGAGGAAGAGGAGGAGGAAGATGATGATGATGATTCAAAGGTACCTGGACCTCCATCCTCAGTACTGTTTGTTAACATTTGTCCTGTGTTTCCCAGACACTCTTCTGCCCTTTAGAACATTTTCTCCCCACCTATTTCTAGTGATTTCCTCTTAGCTCTCTTCCTCTGGTCTTGCAAGCCTTAGTTTCAACTCAATTCCCTTAGCAAGTGTAGGCATTAGAAGTCAGGGCTTTGACCTTGCTCTCTCTGCAGGAGCCTAAATCATCTGCTCAGCTTCTGGAAGACTGGGGCATGGAAGACATTGACCATGTATTCTCAGAGGAAGATTATCGCACCCTCACCAACTATAAGGCCTTCAGCCAGTTTGTCCGGTAAACAGGAGGGACTTGGGGGCAAGGGAAAGAGAGGTTGTCTATAATCTCTTCTCACTTCTCTTTCCCTCTCTTACTCCTAAACTTTTCCCTCTCTTACTCCTAAACTTTTCCCTGTTTTCTGTTCTCATTAATTTCTCCACCAGACCCCTTATTGCTGCCAAAAACCCCAAGATTGCTGTCTCCAAGATGATGATGGTTTTGGGTGCGAAGTGGCGGGAGTTCAGCACCAACAACCCCTTCAAAGGCAGTTCTGGGGCTTCAGTGGCAGCAGCAGCAGCAGCAGCAGTGGCTGTGGTGGAGAGCATGGTGACCGCTACTGAAGTTGTACCACCTCCTCCCCCGGTGGAGGTGCCTATCCGCAAGGCCAAGACCAAGGAGGGCAAAGGTAAAGTGGGACTTGTGAGTGGGCGACTAGTGTGGGCTTAGGACGGCAAAGACAGACAAAGCGTGGAAATGCTATTCTGTCAGCCCAAAGGTAGATGATAAGAGGGAGGAATTAATGTTGGATTTAGGAGGGAAATTTGGGAAGCTGAACATGGGGAAGCCAGCTTAGATGGAGAACATTTTATTATTTTCCTCATCTTCTGCCCTGTGGTGTGTATTTGGATTGTGTCATCTTACTTTGCTCTCTCCTGATTTTAGGTCCTAATGCTCGGAGGAAGCCCAAAGGCAGTCCTCGTGTACCTGATGCCAAGAAGCCTAAACCCAAAAAAGTGGCTCCCCTGAAAATCAAGCTGGGAGGTTTTGGTTCCAAGCGTAAGAGATCCTCGGTGAGAGCCCAGCCTGTCCTTTTGGTTGAGGGTGCCATATCTCATAGGGAGGATGTTACCTTACGTCAGGATCTAGCCTATAGAGTAGGCACATAGGATGTAGAGAGTTGGCCACAGAACAGGGGACTAGGTTCCATGTACAACAATCCTTGCTGGGATTCTAGTACCCCTAGGAAGAGGGTGTCCTTTTCTAGCTCTCTTTCCCCGTGGCTTGAACCTCTAACCTTGTTCCCTTTTATTCTTCCAGAGTGAGGATGATGACTTAGATGTAGAATCTGACTTCGACGATGCCAGTATCAACAGCTATTCTGTTTCTGATGGTTCCACCAGCCGTAGTAGCCGCAGCCGCAAGAAACTTCGAACCACTAAAAAGAAAAAGAAAGGTGTGTTTCTTTTCTGAATCTATATATGATTTGATGGGGAGGGAATGATGGGGGAAGACTCTCCCTAAGGAGACAGGGGTGGGTTATTTTTAGGGTAGGGGGTGGTGGGAGGGGGGAGGTAGTTTTTTTCTAATAATTGGGCTTTCCCTCTTCCTTGCCCAGGCGAGGAGGAGGTGACTGCTATGGATGGTTATGAGACAGACCACCAGGACTATTGCGAGGTGTGCCAGCAAGGCGGCGAGATCATCCTGTGTGATACCTGTCCCCGAGCTTACCACATGGTGTGCCTGGATCCAGATATGGAGAAGGCTCCGGAGGGCAAGTGGAGCTGCCCACACTGTGTGAGTACCGGCCACTGTGGCCCTTTGGGACCTTCGAGGGGAAAGGGTGGGATGGATAAAGCTTTTTTGGGCCTTGGTGGGAATAATGGTGTTGCTGGTGTGGGCTTTGGGAAGCATTTGATGGAATGACGTGTGGTTCATCCTTGGGTGGGGGGGTGGTAATAATCTGACTCTGTTTTCCTTTGCTGCAGGAGAAGGAAGGCATCCAGTGGGAGGCTAAAGAGGATAATTCGGAGGGTGAGGAGATCTTGGAAGAAGTTGGGGGAGACCCTGAAGAGGAGGATGACCACCATATGGAATTCTGTCGGGTCTGCAAGGATGGTGGGGAACTGCTCTGCTGTGACACCTGTCCTTCTTCCTACCATATCCATTGCCTCAACCCCCCTCTTCCAGAGATCCCCAATGGCGAGTGGCTCTGTCCCCGTTGCACAGTGAGTGCCTGACCCTGGCCAGGGTGAGGGATGGGGGGAGGGTTTTACAAACCCTTCTGTGTGTAGGCATCGGGAGGCTGAGGTGCAGTAGAGGTCGTTGGAGAACTGTAAACCTTTTAGCCCTGAGACAGGCTTTTCCTTGCCCTTGTAGTCTTGAGAAAAGGTGTGACTGACTGACTTTGAACAGAGGAATTGATGGTTTGCCAGCTGTCCTGCGGGGGATGGTGCAGTGTTCTTCTAGTCTAGTTCATCTCGGTTTTGCTACTCATTCAGCCTTGGGGTCATGGTAGTTTAGAATGGTTTAAAAGGGTCACTTACTGCTTTGGATTGCTTAAGAGGAATTCTGGGCTGTAGGTTCTGTGGGTTTTCAGTTTCCTCGTCCTGGGTTATTGCTTTTTTCCCCCTTTTTATTTTAGAGAGAGAGAGAAAGAAGAAAAAACCCACACATTGATTTGTTGTTTCACTTATTTATGCACTCACTTGGTTGATCCTTATATATGTGCCATGGCTCGGGATCAAACCCACAACCTTGGCAAATTGGGACATTGCTCTAGCCAGCTAAACTACCCGGCCAGGTTATTATTGAAGTCTAGCTATTAGCTCTATTAAGCAGATAGTAGTGATCATGTCACACAAGTCCTGGGCAGAGTCCAGAAGTGGAGAGGGAATTCTGTTTTTCTCTCCCTAGAAGGGTCCTTGGATTAGATCTTACTTGCAATGAGATTTTAATAATTCTTGGATAAGGTTGAGGCTGTGGGCTATACTATCTCCTCCTCATGGTAATGATTTGGTGTTGGGTCATCTCTTTTTCTCCCAGTGTCCAGCTCTTAAGGGCAAAGTCCAGAAGATCCTAATCTGGAAGTGGGGTCAGCCACCATCTCCCACACCAGTGCCTCGGCCTCCAGATGCGGATCCCAATACTCCCTCCCCTAAGCCCTTGGAGGGGCGCCCAGAGCGACAGTTCTTTGTGAAATGGCAAGGCATGTCTTACTGGCACTGCTCCTGGGTGTCTGAGCTGCAGGTAAACCTGGATAGGCCAGAGATGTGGAGGGTACAACCAAAGGGGTCGAGACAGCAGTCTCGTGGGTAGGAGTTGACTGCAGCTCCTTGGTGACCGCTCTCTGCTTGCAGTTGGAGCTGCACTGTCAAGTGATGTTCCGAAACTATCAGCGCAAGAACGATATGGATGAGCCACCTTCTGGGGATTTCGGTGGTGACGAAGAGAAGAGCCGAAAGCGAAAGAACAAGGACCCTAAGTTTGCAGAGATGGAGGAACGCTTCTATCGCTATGGGATAAAACCTGAGTGGATGATGATCCACCGAATTCTCAACCACAGGTACCATGGAGCTGGGCCAGACTGTGGTTGTCGGGCACATGGAAGGGTAGGCAGCATGTCCACTGGGAGATTGCTGCCAAAGGGATTGTGAAACGGACATCACCAGTAACTTACCCTTGGAAGAGATGCCCATTCTCTTGTTACTAACTGGCTGAATCCTGGTATTTGAGCCATAGGAGACTGTATATTAGAGATAATTTTTGGCCCAAAGACTGGTACAGTGGAGGTTCTGGATATATACCTGGCCCACCTCCAGGTCTGGTTGGAACATATGTTACTGGCAGTTTTTGAGAGGAAGGCTGACGTAAGAGGAGAGGATGGTAGCCTTCTGGCTCTGAGGATTTCTTCCCTTAACTTTGCAGTGTGGACAAGAAGGGCCATGTCCACTACTTGATCAAGTGGCGGGACTTGCCTTATGACCAGGCATCCTGGGAGAGTGAGGATGTGGAGATACAGGACTACGACTTGTTCAAGCAGAGCTATTGGAATCACAGGTGAGTCACTTTGGTGTGGAATAGAGTTGCTGCTGCTGCTTTTTTTTATTGATTTTTTACAGAGAGGAAGGGAGAGGGATAAAGAGTTAGAAACGTTGATGGGGGAGAAACATCGATCAGCTGCCTCCTGCACACCTCCTGCTGGGGATGTGCCCGCAACCAAGATACATGCCTTTGCCTGGAATTGAACCTGGGACCTTTCAATCCACAGGCTGACGCTCTGTCCACTGAGCCAAACTGGTCAGGGCTGGAGTTGCTTCTTATTGAGGACTCTACACAGTGGGGTGATGTCTGTCTTTTTCAGGGAGTTAATGAGAGGTGAAGAAGGGAGACCAGGCAAGAAGCTCAAGAAGGTGAAGCTGAGGAAGTTGGAGAGACCTCCTGAAACTCCAACAGTTGATGTGAGTTGGGGCAGAAGCAGGAGGACACAAGTTATCGGGCAGGACAATGTATCTTGTGTGCTCCAATCTAGTGATGTTGCAAGTAATAAGTTTATAGCTGAGAATGCTTCATGAAGTCTGTTTGCTCTTTAGGTTGTCAGAAAAATAAAAGCATAGGAGGCAGTGGTGTTTTACTTTGTTTTAAATTGATTTTTTTAAAATACATTTTATTGATTATTTTTACAGAGAGAAGGGAGAGGGATAGAAAGTTAGAAACATTGATGAGAGAGAAACATTGATCAGCTGCCTCCTGTGTGCCCCCCACTGGGGATGTGCCCGCAACCAAGGCACATGCCCCCGACCAGAATCGAACCTGGGACCTTTCAGTCCGCAGGCCGACGCTCTATCCACCGAGCCAAACCGGTCAGGGCTGATTTTTATTTTTTATTTTTATTTTTTAATTGATTTTTAGAGAGAGAGAGAAACACATTGTTTTTTTTCTACTTATTAATGCATTCATTGGTTATTTCTTATACCCTGCCTGGAGATGGAACCTGCAACCTTTGCGTACTGGGACAATGCTCTAACCAATTCAGCTACCTGGCTAGGGCCAGGAGGTGATGTTTTAAATGACTGAGGAAGTGTTATGGGGGTGGGGGTGGGATGATCATACAACTAAGCTTTTATGAAACATTGGAACCTGGGCCTTCTGATCCTTAATGCAGGGTTTATTTCCTCTGGTGTGTGTGTGTGTGTATGAGATGTGAGCACGATTAAGGTTGAAATGATGAATCTTGGGGCAGCAGTGGGGATGGGGGACATAGGATTATCTGGTGGATCCTGACTAGCAGAATTAATGTATTGCTAGGGAGGCTATGACATGTCTTTTCTCAGAGATCTTTGGGACCCCAAGACCTCTGCCTGCCTGCCTGATAGGTTGTTATCAAACACAAAGTTACAATAACTAATGAGGATCTTTTCCTCCACAGTTTTCTGTGGCTCCTTAAGGAGGATGTAGTGAAAATGTGAGGAGGAGGCAGCTCTGTTATGAAAGGAAGGGAAGCCCTTGCTAGCTCCTGACTTCTTTATTTTATCCTTCAGCCAACAGTGAAGTATGAGCGACAGCCAGAGTACCTGGATGCCACAGGTGGAACCCTGCACCCGTATCAAATGGAGGGCTTGAATTGGTTGCGCTTCTCCTGGGCTCAGGGCACAGATACCATCTTGGCTGATGAGATGGGCCTTGGGAAAACTGTCCAGACAGCAGTCTTCCTGTATTCCCTCTACAAGGAGGTAGGAAAGCTGGGGCTGTTAGTTCTTTGTGGGGGTATTTTGTGTTCATGGTCTTCTCTTACATTCTGAGGAGAGAGAAGAAGGAAGAAAAAAATGATTGCTAACCTTGAATGACAGTAAGATAGACACATGTATACAGAGAAAGATTTGGGGACATGGAGCCATGGGTAGGATTCGTGGTGGGTGCATAGAGCCTCTATGAATTCGTGTTGAGATCAGTAGAACTGGGTGGAATTAGTATAGAAAGACTTAATAGAAGAGATAAGGTTCTCTATAATGGCAGGTATGGCCTGTGGAAAGGAGTGGGCAGGGCGTTTTCATACATAGAGAAGGTCAGGGTAGGAATAGCAGGCATATGCCAACACTTGGATAGTTTCTGGGACATGGGGTACAGGTGGGCTCTGGGGTTGTAGTGGAATGGGCCCTTTGTCCTTACCCTGTTCTTCATTTTTTCCTCAAAGGGTCATTCCAAAGGCCCCTTCCTAGTGAGTGCCCCTCTTTCTACCATCATCAACTGGGAGCGGGAGTTTGAAATGTGGGCTCCAGATATGTATGTGGTGACTTACGTGGGTGACAAAGACAGCCGGGCCATCATCCGAGAGAATGAATTCTCTTTTGAAGACAACGCCATTCGTGGTGGCAAGAAGGCCTCTCGCATGAAGGTATCTCAGTGGAAGGGAGATCATTCTTAAGGGGGAGTTGTTGTCATGGGCTATGTTTGCCTACTTGTGATCGGGTTCCTGGGATGAGGCAAAAAGGATGACAGCTGGAAGGAGGGAAAAGCCCCATAAGTCCCTTGGGTTTGCTGACGCTGGAAAAGTTGGACATTAGTACCCGGGTTTCCATCTTGTGCAGAAAGAGGCATCTGTGAAGTTCCATGTGCTGCTGACATCCTATGAGTTGATCACCATTGACATGGCTATCTTGGGCTCTATTGACTGGGCCTGCCTCATTGTGGATGAAGCCCATCGGCTCAAGAACAATCAGTCTAAGGTGAGGGGGAAGGGAGGGAGAGTATGGCCTCCAGTTTTAGTTTTTACTACCACCTACTCATGAGGGGACACCTAGGAGGAGAGGAAAGGGAAAAATGGTGTTTGCTTTTCTTCCTTACTGATACCCCTTGGTGGCCAGGCCTTAAAAGAGAAGTGGAGTTGGAGGTGGAAAACCAAAGTATTAGGCAGTGAAACAGCTTGGAATTCTGCAGAGATATACTAGAACCCTCATTTCATTGAGTTTCATCTCTCTCCATCTGCTTCACCAGTTCTTCCGGGTCTTAAATGGTTACTCACTCCAGCATAAGCTATTGCTGACTGGGACTCCATTACAAAACAATCTAGAAGAGCTGTTTCATCTGCTCAACTTTCTCACCCCTGAGAGGTTCCAGTAAGTATGTGTTAATGTATAATTGACTCAATTCTGCTTCTGCTCTTCCTGTGGTCCATTTCTTTATCACTTTCCTTTCTCCTTCTCCAACAATGTTTTCCTTTCTCTTTCTGAAGCAATTTGGAAGGCTTCTTGGAGGAGTTTGCTGACATTGCCAAGGAGGATCAGATTAAAAAACTGCATGACATGCTGGGGCCTCACATGTTGCGGCGGCTCAAAGCTGATGTGTTCAAGAATATGCCGTCTAAGACAGAGCTGATTGTGCGTGTGGAACTGAGCCCTATGCAGAAGTGAGTCAGAAGGAGCAAAATATTGACTCCATTTTGCAAATACTGTTAGACATCAGCCAGTCTGCAAGTGTTTCTTTTTTTAAAATATATTTTATTGATTTCGGAGAGGAAGGGAGAGGGAGAGAGAGGTAGAAACATCAGTGATGAGAGAGAACCACTGATCGGCTGCCTCCTGCACACCCCCAAGTGGGGATTGAGCCTGAAACCTGGGCATGTGCCCTGACGGGGAATTGAACTGTTACCTATTGGTTCATAGGTCAATGCTCCACTACTGAGCCACACTGGCTGGGCTGCAGTGTTTCTTATTCCTCACCACACTCTGCTTCAAGGCATCTGGTGACAGGTGCAAGCAAGGTCTAGAGACATCTAATGCCAGGCAGCTGGAGTTCCTGGTTCTTTTTATTGTTTTTTTCTCTTGGTTCTTATGTAGTTCGTTATACCTTACCTTATTTAAAATGATGGTGGTGGTATGCTTGTTAGGTTTCCTTAGACCTGAAGGAAGGAAGACCTCAGATCTTAGGACTGCATTTTGAGCCATGTGAAGATCTGAGTCTGACTTATCATCCTCCCTCGCCCATGCAGGAAATACTACAAGTACATCCTCACTCGAAATTTTGAAGCACTCAATGCTCGAGGTGGTGGCAACCAGGTCTCTCTGCTGAATGTGGTGATGGATCTTAAGAAGTGCTGCAACCACCCATATCTCTTTCCCGTGGCTGCAATGGTATGTTGTGCCACCTCCTGTCCCTCCCTGGGTTGGAACTGTTCTGTTGGGTTTTCTTTCAACTTTTTTTCTTCTTTGCTTCTCTCCTCAGGAAGCCCCTAAGATGCCTAATGGCATGTATGATGGCAGTGCCCTAATCAGAGCATCTGGGAAATTATTGCTGCTGCAGAAGATGCTCAAGAACCTTAAGGAGGGTGGGCACCGTGTACTCATCTTCTCCCAGGTATTATGTGGATTGAGCTGGGACCTTTAAGGGATAGCAGTAGATGCCCTCAGTGACATGAGGGGAAGAATTTTAATCTGACTTTCCCATAATTAAACTTGCTCCTTTTCCAGATGACCAAGATGCTGGACTTGCTAGAGGATTTTTTGGAACATGAAGGTTATAAATATGAACGTATTGATGGTGGAATCACTGGGAACATGCGTCAAGAGGCCATTGACCGCTTCAACGGTATGTGGGAAGGAGTGGCACAGTTCTAGGCATCCTCATTCACTGTGTCTTTGGGCCAGTTACTTGCTTTTTTTGTGCATCTGCTTTTCTGTATAGTCTTTTGAGGCTTTGTCAAGTCATATGAAAAATAAATTTTTTATAATGTTTTGATTGGAAGTGTATTGCACTATTCCTAGGAAGTTTTTTCTTTGAAGTCTTCATTCTTTCTCCAGAAAGGACATTTTCTTTAATCGTCCTCATTGTATCTTGAGGTCCAGGAGGGACCAGGATTTATCCAAGCACTTACTACAAGTTAGTGGCAGGCCTGTCTCAGTAGCTACCACTTCTTTTTATTTTATTGTGTTTTTTTAATTCTCATCTGAAGATATACTTAGAAGAAAGAAAGAGAGAGAAAGAGAGAGAGAGACATTGATCGGCTGCCTTCCAAACACTTTCTGAATGGGCTTCAGACCTGAAACCCAGGTATGTGCCCTGACCGGGACTTGAATCAGCAATTTTTGGTGCATGGGATGGTGGTCAATTAACTGAGCTACTCTATTTGGGCACTACCTCTTCTTTTAAAAAAAATACTAGACTTAACAAAAAGTTTCAAAAATAGTACAGAGAGTTCATTTATACTCTTCACGCTGCTTCTCTTAATAACAAGTTACATAACCACAGTACAATCCTCAAAATCAGAAAATTAGCACTGGTATTATATTGTTAAATAAACTACAGACTCTAATTGAAATGTCACCAGTTTCCCCCCTATAATGTCCTTTTAGTATTTCAGGATCCAAGCCCATAGCCGACATTGGTTAAGTTGTTGATTCTTTTCCTGCATGTGACAGTTCTTCATTCTTTCCTTTTCTTTCGTGACATTGATACTTTTGATGATTACTGGTCAGCTATTTGTGGAATGTCAGTCTCATGATTAGATGGAGATGAGGCATGTTTGGCAAGAATACTAAGAAGCGATGCTGTGTCCTTTTCAATGCGTCATATTGAGGGGGAGGACATGATGGGAATGTCTCATTGTTGGTGATGGTAACCTTGACCACTTGTTCAGGTGATGTCTGCTGAGTGTCTCCACTGTAAAGTTTTTTCTCCCCATTATAGTTGATAAATATCTTGAGATATGTTTGAGACTATGATGATAATCCTGTTTTTCCTTAAATTTCCATGCTGATTTTAGTATCCATTGGTGGACCTTGCTTACAGTGATTATTTCTGTGGTATTGTCTCATGAGGTTTAATATTTCTGAAATTCCTTCTACATTTGTTAAGTGGAGTTTAGTAGACACTTCTAATGATGTTTTTGGTTTTTTTCTTAGCACCGGGTGCTCAACAGTTCTGCTTCTTGCTTTCCACTCGAGCTGGGGGCCTTGGAATAAATTTGGCCACTGCTGACACAGTCATTATCTATGACTCTGACTGGAACCCCCATAATGACATTCAGGTGAGCAGAGGTAGCAGCCTCGATATGCAGTAATTTCCCAAAAGTGAGGGCTCCACCATCTGGAATTAGTTGTTTTCAGGGGAAAACAATAGATTCTTTTTATGTCTTTTACTCTGTGGTAAGCCAGAAATTTTGGGTTATCTGTGGTTCTATGTTGGGTAACATGATAAAGGGTGGTGTCAGGGGGCAGTGGTGCAAAAGGAAATTCTGTATGAACCAAGCTGCAGCTCCTGCCTAGTGCTGGATTTTGCTTATGTGGAAGTCTCGGAGAGAGTGAAAGCAGGAAAGTGTGTTTCCTTCAATTTCTGGCTTCCTTCTGTGCCCTACTCCAGGCCTTTAGCAGAGCTCACCGTATTGGGCAAAATAAGAAGGTGATGATCTATCGGTTTGTGACCCGTGCATCAGTGGAGGAGCGTATCACGCAGGTGGCAAAAAAGAAGATGATGCTGACGCATCTAGTGGTTCGGCCTGGGCTGGGCTCCAAGACTGGATCCATGTCCAAACAGGAGCTTGATGACATCCTCAAGTTTGGCACTGAGGAATTATTCAAGGATGAAGCCACAGATGGAGGTGAGCTGGTCAGGAACTTGGTTTGGTTTGGGGCTTGGCCTCTCTAAAGGGTATTTTTGATACTTACGGTCCTGGGACTTGGACCTAGGGTCCTTTGGAACTTGCTTTTTCTACTGCAGCTGCTGAAGCTGACTTTGGGCATATATGGACCCTTGATTCTTTATAGGAGGAGACAACAAAGAGGGAGAGGATAGCAGTGTTATCCACTATGATGATAAGGCCATTGAACGACTGCTGGACCGTAACCAGGATGAGACTGAAGACACAGAATTGCAGGGCATGAATGAATATTTGAGCTCGTTCAAAGTGGCCCAGTATGTAGTGCGGGAAGAAGAAATGGGGGTGAGTATGAGTCCAAGGTATTGCTTTGCTTGGTGGTTGATCCAAAATTGGAACTGAGACCAGGATGGTATTTGAAACAGGAAGAAAATATCTGTAGGCAAATTAATACATTGATGAGTTGAATATATGTCTTCTTTTGAAAATAAATACTATAACATGATTAATCACATTTTTATTTTTGCTGTGGCTGTCAGGAAACCCACAGTTTTCACACTCAAAACAGTTATATTAGGTCTTTACCTGAATCTCATTTTCTCTTAGGTAGTTTGTTAATCCTACAAGTAAATTTTTGTTTACTTTTTTTTCAGTCTTCACCTAAGAATATTTTTTTCATTGACTTTTTTTTTTTTTAGAGATGGGGGAGAGAAAGAGGGAGGGAGGGTGGTAGGCAGAGGTGAGAGAGACATTGGTTGTCTTCCGCACATGGGCGAGGGTGAGGGTGAACTTTCAACCTAGGTGTGTGGAGGTATGTGCCCTTTACTGGGAATCAAACCTTGGACCTTTCATATGTTGGCTGATGCTCTGACCACTGAGCCAAGCTGACCAGGGCTTGTTTGCTATTTTCAAGTCTCTTTGGAGAAAAGACAGGAAATAAGATACATACCTAGAAAACCTGTCTCTCTGTGCCTTTTAAAACATTAGAATTCTTTCCCCTTTTTTCTACTTCCCTTCCTTTTCTTTGTCTTTTTAGGGGAAAAAAAACAAAACAAAACAGAATGATACTAAAACCATAATAAAATGTGTGGCATCTGTTATAATTTATTCTCCCCAATGATAATGTTGGGTGTAAAATGAAAAAAAAATTGCCTTCTCTGTTGGTCCTCTTTAAAACACTCAGCTCAGGATTCTTTGAATTGACATAGGTCACTGTGGTGTTTACCATTTTTTCTCAAATTTTCAACTCAGAACTATCCCTCTTATTGTGTTTTTCTGATATGTATCTATTTGTCCTTGAAGGTGATGTTACTAACCTCAATTATGTGTAACTGGTTGAAAAGTCTGACATAGGTCTCGAGACTATATTCCATCAGAACGGCCCTCCTGAAGGTGCTCCACATCCCTGCCAGGACAGGGACGACATAGAGAAGTGATGGCCTGGACAGCACTCGGGGGAAGGGAGGGGTGGTACTCTCCCTCCCGTTGGTAATCTTTGCTAAGGATTACACAGGTATACAAATGGCCCTTTATTAGTGGCTGTAGCTGCTCTTTACTTTTAATATTTTAAAGTTTTATTTTTTGACTAAAGGCCTGATGCATGAAAATTCGAGGAAAGGTAAGGCCTTCCTTCCCCCAGCTGCCGGCACCGGCTTCCCTCCAGCACCTGGGACCTGGGTTGCTTCCCTCTGGCCCGGCTTTATCAGGAAGGACATCCGGAATGATGTCCAGAAGACGTCCAGTCTAATTAGCAATTTACCCTTTTATTATTATAGATTGGATAGTAATTCACATGGTTCAAGATTCAAAAGATACAAAGTTATCTCTTTCACCCCTGTCTGGCTACCTAGTTCCTTCCCTCCCTAGGGATAACTTATGTATCCAGTTTATTTTATTTTTTTTAATTCTTTGTTTTTTAAATGTATTTTAATTGATTTCAGAGATGAAGGGAGAAGGAGAGAGAGATAGAGACATCAGTAATGAGAGAATCATCCACGCACCCTACTGGTGATTGAGCCCACAATGCATGTATGTGCCCCGACTGGGAATCAAACCATGACCTGGTTTACAGTTTGATACTCAACCACTGGTCAAGCTCAGTTTCCTATATGTCTTTATAAAAGTGTTATGTATACACTAGGGGCCCGGAGCATGAAGATTCATGCACTGGTGGTGGTGGGGGGGGACGGAGGGGTCCCTCAGCCTGACCTGCACCCTCTCCAATCTGGGAGCCCTCAGGGGAGCCCTCTCCAATCCAGGATTTTCTGTCTGTCTTTGCAATCATATGAATGAATTGTCTGAGACCCCAACCAGTTTGGTTTGTTGCTCACAGAATAATAGAGGCATTTTCCCCCCCATTGCTCCATTGGTGGAGATTTCCTGGAAGTTCTAGGATATCTTCCCTTTAATTTTTCCTAGACACTCTGATCTTACGTCTTTCACCTTTGCTTTCCCTCCATCCCCAACTGCAACAGTTCTCCAGGCTCACTTTGCTCTACTGCAGTGGTTCTCAACCTTCTGGTCCTTTATATACAGTTCCCCATGTTGTGATCCAACCATAAAATTATTTTCATTGCTACTTCATAACTGTAATGTTGCTACTGTTAGGAATCGTAATGTAAATATCTGATATGCAGGATGGTCTTAGGTGACCCCTGTGAAAAGGTCGTTCGACCGCCGAAGGGGTCGCGACCCACAGGTTGAGAACAGCTGCTCTAGTGTCTAGGAGAGCCGTCTGCCACCAGTACTACGATTCCCAGCATTCCTGGTGCTCCCCGTGCTCTGGGCTTCCACCAAAACTACTATTCCCAGGGTTCCTACTGCACCCCAAGCTCTGGGTTTTCCCTAACAGAGGGAGCCATGTCTCCCCTCAAGTCTCCAACTGTCCTGCTCTGCTCTCTGTCCAGTGACCAAGGGAGCCATGTCCCCCCAAGCTGCCCGCTCTCCCACTCTGCTCTGTGTATCCAAATTACCCACCATCTTTGTTGGGTTAATTTGCATACTCACTCCTCATTGGCTGATGGGAGTGGCTTGAGTGTAGAGAAGAGATGCTAATTTGCATGTTTTTTCTTATATAGGAGGATATAGGATAGAAGTTACATGTATATTCATCTATGGACACACATAAACAGACACACAAGCACATTTTCTCTTTTCCTTTTAAACACAAAAGTAACTTTCGTTTTTTTGTTGTTATTCTCATCTGAGAATATGTTTCCATTGATTTTTGTATTTTTATTTTTTTAAATATTTTTATTGATTTCAGAGATGAAGAGAGAGATAGAAACATCAGTGATGAGAGAGAATCACTGATCAGCTGCCTCCTGCACACCTCCTACTGGGGATCAAGCCTGCAACCTGGGCATGTACCCAGACCAGGAATTGAACTGTGACCTCCTGGTTTATAAGGGAACACTGAACCACTGAGCCACGCCTGCTGGGCTATCTATTAAATTTTATTTATTTATTTGTGGTTTGTTTTTTTCCAACTGATTTTTAGAGAGAGTAGAATGGAGAGGGAGAGACAGAGAGAGAAACATTGATGTGGGAGAGATACATTGATTGGTTACCTCCTCCACATGCGCTTCCTGACCAGGGCTGGGGATTGAGCCTGCAACTGAGGTACGTGCCATTGACCAGAATTGAACCCAGGACTTGTCAGATGAACGCTCTATCCACTGAGCCAAAGCGGCTATGGTGAAAGTAGTTTCTTATACATAATGTTCTCTACCTTGCTTTTAGCTACTTACTAAATCTTGAAGATACAGTCTAAGTCAGCACATAAAGCTCTCCAACTTTTTCCCCCCTGCATAGTATATTCTTGTTCAAAAGTACCATAATTTATTCATTTTAAAAAATTGAGGTATAATTTACATATAATGTTAGTTTCAGGTGTGCAGCATCATAATTTGATAATTTATGTGTATATTGTGAAATGATCACAGTAAGTGTGGTTAATATCTACTGTGATATAGTTACAAATTTTTTTTCTTCTGAGAACTTTCAAGATTGACTTTCTTAGCAACTTTCGAATATGTAATATACTATCATTAACTATAGTCACCATGCTGTAAATTATATTCCCATGACTTACTTATTTTATAATTGTAAGTTTGTACCTTTTGACCCCCTTCATCCACCCCAAACCCCAACCTTTATTTTATTAATTTAATAATGATGGACATTTATGTTGTTTTTAATATCCTAGTAGCAGCAGTTTAATTCTTTTTTAAAACTCTTTTATCTTAAAGAATTTTTAAAAATTCTTTTATCTTATTTTTATTGATTTCAAAGATGAAGGGAGAGGGAGAGAGAGAAAAACATTGGTGATGGAATGGAATTATTGATTGGCTCCTCATGCATGCCCCACCCTGGGGATCGAGCCCACAACCCAGGCATGTGCCCTGACTAGGAATTGAACTGTGACTTCCTGGTTCATAGGTCAATGCTTAACCACTGAGCCCTGTCAGCTGGGCTAATGTATACTTATAAGCAACCTAACGACCGAAAAATCAATTGCTATGACGTACACTGATCACCAGGGGGCAGACGCTCAACTCAGGAGTTGCCCCCTGGTGGTCAGTGCGCTCTCATAGCCAACCTCTTGCGGCCTGCCAACCTCCGCCCCCCCCCCCCCCCCCCCCCCCCCCCCCCCCCCCCCACTCCCCCACTCCCCCACAGCCAACTGGCCCTGATAGGCCTATCGGGACTGGGTGAGACGGCCCCGATTGGCCCCAATGACCAATGGCCAGGCCAAGGGACCCCACCCATGCACGAATTTGTTCTAACATAAGGGATTTGGAATCAATTAGTGATCCTGAAATGTCTGAAAAAGTAACAAGACTTTCAGAGGAGCATAGAAATGTTTGTCCATTACAGGGACATAAGATGATATATGCAGGGTCCCCCTCAAAAATGTATACACACTTTGAATGATTACAAAGTCAGTATTTATTAACATATAGTTCTTTTTTGAATTTAAAAGAATCTACAGAAATGAATAATTTTTTTCAGTGTCTATTTTCAAATTGATGACCGTTCTGGTCTAGGCACTGCTGATGACTGGTGCCAGTTTTGTATGATAAACTTTATTATGTATCCCCATTAAAAAAAGTCTAATGGCACTTTAAAAAAAAAAATTTACTGATTTTTTTACAGAGAGGAAGGGAGAGGGATAGAGAGTTAGAAAGATCGATCAGCTGCCTCCTGTACACCTCCTACTGGGAATGTGTCCGAAACCCAGGTACATGCCCTTGACCAGAATCGAACCTGGGACCTTTCAGTCCGCAGGCCGAGCTGTATCCATCAAGCTAAATTGGTTAGGGCCTAATGGCACTTTTTGATAAGTCATCTTTGTTCAAAGCTTAGTCTGGCTTTATCCATTATTTCACACTAGTTAAACCTGAAAAGGAGTTTAAATTAAGTGAGTCGTCAACTGTTAAACGTGCATACAATTTTTTGGGGTACCCTACATGTGTAATTCTGTTGGGTTTTTTTGCACACATTTGGTAAACATTTATGAAGTTTAGAGGAGCATGCCCGTCCTACTTTATCTGTTATGAAACTCTTTTGCAGGATTTCAGAAGTGGCTCCATTCTGTCTTGCTAAGGCTCTAATCTCTCTTTTCTACATTTGCTGTCTCCCAACTGTGTGTCAATAAAAAGGGTAGAAGAAACACTATCTTTTCACCCGTCTCTTGTGATAATGGCTCCATTCCATGTTTTTCTTTGGTTATGTTGACTGCGGATCTACACATAATTATGAGGAGCCATGTTGTGTCACTTCAATTTCTTTTAAGTTCTTAGGTTCAAGCAGGCACACCAAGTATTTCAGAGTCCAGTCATGAAAAGGAGCTAGCAGAATGGGAACTGTGAGGACCAGGGGTAGCTGGTGGTGCTGACTTCAGCACCCCTGAGTCCTGGCCCTCCCTCTGTCCCAGGAGGAAGAGGAGGTAGAACGGGAAATCATAAAACAGGAAGAAAGTGTGGATCCTGACTACTGGGAAAAATTGCTGCGGCACCATTATGAGCAGCAGCAAGAAGATTTGGCCCGAAATCTGGGCAAAGGAAAAAGAATCCGTAAACAGGTCAACTACAATGATGGCTCGCAGGAGGACCGAGGTGTGTGTGGCCGGCCCCGCCCCCCACCCATGGGCCGTTCCACTAGAGCAGTGGGCCCCGCTCATCTGCCCTCTCTCCCTCCAGATTGGCAGGACGACCAGTCCGACAACCAGTCCGATTATTCAGTGGCCTCAGAGGAAGGTGATGAAGACTTTGATGAACGTTCAGAAGGTGAGGGCTATGCTTCTCTTGTTGTTTAAATATTGCTTTGTCTTATATCCTACCAGTGTCACTAATGCATTCTTTTCTTCTTGCAGCTCCCCGCAGGCCCAGTCGCAAGGGCCTGCGGAATGATAAAGATAAGCCATTGCCTCCTCTGTTGGCCCGTGTGGGTGGGAATATTGAAGTAAGTGATGTATGATTCTGGGAAGGGGTGGTTGGTGCTGATATTGGGTCTTAGGTGGAGTAAGATCTGCTCCCTCTCACCTGGGTTCTTTCTCTCCCTAGGTACTTGGTTTTAATGCTCGGCAGCGAAAAGCCTTTCTTAATGCAATTATGCGATACGGGATGCCACCTCAGGATGCTTTTACCACTCAGTGGCTTGTGAGAGATCTGCGAGGCAAATCAGAGAAAGAGTTCAAGTAAGTTGAGAGATGGAATAGGATTGACAGGGCTTTTATGGCACTAGTACAGCTGTGCAGGGAAATGGGCTGTTTTCTCTGATGAAGTTGGCAGGTGAAGTTCTTCGTAACAAAGTTGTGTTCCTATCTGGGGCATGGCATGGAGTTTGGAGTCAGCCTTCACAGTGATGATGGGCTTTACCTCAGGATGAAGCCATAGTCGTCTGGGATGATACCCTCTTTGTGGTGGGGAAAACCTGATCTAGGAGTTGGCATAATCACTGTCTAAGTCATTTCTCTATTTCTTCACTACAGGGCTTACGTCTCTCTTTTTATGCGGCATTTATGTGAGCCAGGAGCAGACGGGGCGGAGACCTTTGCTGATGGTGTCCCCCGAGAAGGCCTGTCTCGCCAGCATGTTCTTACTAGGATTGGTGTCATGTCCTTGATTCGCAAGAAGGTGAGCCCTGAACTTCTCTCCATTGTTCAGGGTTTCTAGGGGAAACTGGTTTCTAGGCCATAGCAAAGGCCCTCACCTAGTGCTGGAATTGGGTCTTCAACATCTTGTCCTGTTGCTGCAGGTCCAGGAGTTTGAGCATGTTAATGGGCGCTGGAGTATGCCTGAACTCGCTGAAGTAGAGGAAAACAAGAAAATGTCCCAGCCAGGGTCACCTTCCCCAAAGACACCTACACCCTCCACTCCAGGGGACACACAACCCAATACTCCTGCACCTGCCCCACCGGCTGGTAAGTCTGCCTGTACTGTCATTTCTGTTCCTCTGTTCTTGTCCTGGCCTATGCTTTCTCTGCTCACCTGTGCTCAGTATAACAGGGGAGTCTGGCAGGACACACAGCAACTTTCCTCTCAGTTTAGGAGGGCCGTCCTGAGTATAGGGCTGGCTCTTAAAGGCACGAGAGGACAATTTAAGATAAGGATATATGGCATTCTCTCTGATCTAGAACCTTCTTCCTAATCATTTGTCCTCTATTGGTTGCAGAGGATGGGGTAAAAATAGAGGAAAATAGTCTCAAAGAAGAAGAGAGTGCAGAAGGAGAAAAGGAGGTTAAATCTGCAGCACCTGAGGCCGCTGTTGAGGTAAGAGATGGTTGTGACTGGATGCCATACCAAAGGCAGATGGATAAACCCACTCTTCCTTTTCATTGCTGTCCTGTGTGCTTCATCTTCTGTCTTTTTTCCTTTAAGTGTCCACAGCCCCCTGCCCCTGCCTTGGAGGATGAAAAGGTCCTTGTTGAACCTCCTGAGGGAGAGGAGAAAGTAGAAAAGGCAGAGGTGAAGGAGAGGACAGAGGAACCCATGGAGACAGAATCCAAAGGTACCCACATTTTCAAGCATTACAGATCCCTTTGTAAATAAGTTGCTCATGGACTTCCAGCCAGGCTGTAGGATGTCAGGAGGAAGTAACACTAAAGAATCCCATACCCCACTTAAGACATCCTTTAAGATTTTAATCATAAAGATTTCGGATTAGAATTGTTCCAGTTGGATATAATATGGAACAGTAGAGAACATTCTTCTTTAGATACATTTTCAGTGCCATCTGTTCCTTTCAGGTGCTGCTGATGTGGAGAAGGTGGAGGAGAAGTCAGCAATAGATCTGACTCCCATTGTGGTGGAGGACAAAGGTTGGTGTTTGAAGAAGCTGATTGTAGTTTGGGAGGACTCTAAAACTAGAAGCAAGGCCCTGACCGGTTTGGCTCAGTGGATAGAGCGTCGATCTGCGGACTGAAAGGTCCCAGGTTCGATTCCAGTCAAGGGCATGTACCTTGGTTGTGGGCACCTCCCCAGTGAGGGGTGTGTAGGAGGCAGCTGATTGATGTTTCTAACTCTCTCTCCCTCTCTCTCTCCCTTCCTCTCTGTAAAAAATCAATAAAATATATATTTAAAAAAAAAACAACAAAAAAAACTAGAAGCAAGGAATTTACCTCTGGGACACTCCCTTCCAACCTCCACACTTCCTATCCACACACATATATCCATTATCCCAAGTGACTACTCCATTTGTCCTCATATTTAGTTGTGATTGGGCCAGCAGCACCTTTTCTGGGTTTGAGAAACACCTGTGTGGAAAAAGGGTGGAGGTAGATGATATCTTGTAGCACATAGTGCTATGGATAAGGGCCACAGTGTCTGGAGCTAACATTTTTCTCCTGCATATCCTGTAGAAGAGAAGAAAGAAGAAGAAGAGAAAAAAGAGGTGATGCTTCAGAATGGAGAGACTCCCAAGGACCTGACTGATGAGAAGCAAAAAAAAAACATTAAACAGCGATTCATGTTCAACATTGCAGATGGTGGTTTTACTGGTATGAAAATGAGGGACCCACTGAAGTTAGAGGGATCTGATGTGAAATTATGGTTGTTAGAAACCAGAGTACAGTAATTTAACCTCTAGTAGATGAGGAAAGCTAGGCTGATTGCATTTTCCTCTTGGGTTCCCTGTTAGAAAGCCACAGGCATAGTATTAAAATGGTATCAGGGGGACAGGAATAAATAGTATTTTGAATTCTCACAGATGTGTGCCTTTCTTTTTCTCCTCAACCTTCCCTAAATTCCTCTTTAGAGTTGCACTCCCTTTGGCAGAATGAAGAGCGTGCAGCCACAGTCACCAAGAAGACTTATGAGATCTGGCATCGACGGCATGACTACTGGTTGCTGGCTGGCATCATAAAGTATCCTTTTCCTGAGTTTGGGTTGTGATTCTTAGTGAAAGTTCTGAAGATTCCACAGACTGCGGTTCTTACTTCCCTTGTTTTGTTTTTCCTGAACAATTTTCCAATAGTCATGGCTATGCCCGGTGGCAGGACATCCAGAATGACCCACGCTATGCCATCCTCAATGAGCCTTTCAAGGGTGAAATGAACCGTGGCAATTTCTTAGAGATCAAGAATAAGTTTCTAGCACGAAGGTTTAAGGTGAGCAGGATGGGGAGGAATACCATGTTGAAGTGACAGTCCTTAAAGTACAGAAAGGACAGCAAAGGAGGGAGTATGTTCATTCAACCATACTGTTCATTTTGTTCTGTGTGCTGAACTTTTTTTTTTTAATATATTTTGATTTTTTTACCGAGAGGAAGGGGGAGGAATAGTTAGAAACATCAATGAGAGAGAAACATCTATATCAGCTGCCTCCTGCACATCCCCCAGTGGGGATGTGCCCACAACCAAGGTACATGTCCTTGACCGGTATCGAACCTGGACCCTTCATTCTGCAGGTCGACGCTCTATCCACTGAGCCAAACTGGTTAGGCAGTGTGTGCTGAACTTTTGTATTCTGTGAAAGGTTTTGTTTCTAAGTTCTTCAGTGTTGAAGATCAAGATGTACAGACTTGAAAATTAACCAGCTGTTCAAGGGCTGAAGATGATTGTCTAATGAATGACGCAGACTAGTGTAGTGGGAGTGTTGGGGAACACTGTAGGTTGGAGTGTTCAGGAAAGATACAGAGGTGGATTGATTTGGCTCTTGGAGAAGGCAGGACTGTCAGTGGGCTGGTGGTACTTTATTCTAGGTCTGAGAGTACCTGTGTGGATAAGGGGAGGAGTGGATACTAAAAGAAGATGCAAAGTAGAGAGGTCTGTTTTCAGAATCACTAGGGCTAAGAAGCCCAGGACTGGAGTAAGTCTTACTTGAAAATTAGCAAACATGTGTTGAGAACACTTGTATGCAGACCATCAAAATGGGAAAATGGGATACTATGAAGACAAGGCATGTGGCTCTAAGCCCAAGTACAATTTAGGGAGTAAGAAGTGTACACTAATAGATCTAGCTGATTTGTTCAATGGCTAGAGCTTCAGCTTGTGGACTGAACGGTCCCAGGTCTGAATCCAGTCAAGGGCACATCCGTGGGTTGTGGGCTCAATCCCACGTAGGGGGCATGCAGGAGGCAGCTGATGAATGATTCTCTCTCATCATTGATGTTTCTATCTCCCTCTCCTTTCCTCTACTATATAATCTAATAAAAGAGTAATATGCAAATTAACCATCACTCTGAGACACCTAAGCCACGCCCACCAGCCAACCAGAGCAGCCATATGCAAATTAACCCAGCCAAGATGGCAGCCGGCATCCACGGAGCTAGAGCAAACAGGCTTCCGTTGCACCAGCGATGGAGTTGAAACTGTCTGCCTAGGCCAGCTGGGCCTCTGCTCAAGGCAACAGTGTTATAATTATAGAAGCCATGGAGCTGAAGCAAACAGGAGGCTTCATTGCCTGACTAGGCCTCTGCTCAAGGCAACAAAATTTCAATTACAGAAGATAAATAAACCCTAGAAACCTGATTCCAGCCAGCCTCGCTGGGACGTTGGGTCAATGGGAGCTGTGGGCAGCCTGTAAACGGTCCTCAGCCCCTCACCCAAGCTGAACACACCCCCTTGGGGTGAGGGTTCCACTGGGGTGCTTGGCCAGCCTGCAAACAGCCATCAGCCCCTCACCCAGGTTGGCCAGGCACACCAGCAGGTGGATCTCCCCCGAGGGGTCCCAGACTGTGAGGACACAGGCTGGACTGAGGGACCTCCCCACCCCCGAGTGCACAAATTTTTGTGCACCGGGCCCCTAGTATATATATGTATATATAGAAATGTATACTAATAAAACTTCAAACATTATGTACCAAGCAATGAGTGGCAGAGGGATACAAAGACAAATAAGGCATAGTGCCTGTTCTCAAGGTGCTCTCAGTTTAAAGTAGAGGCAGATATGAGATTAAGTGAATGCCATTCTGGGTACTGGGAGGGAAACTGCTGAATCCATAAGAAAGCTCTCCAAATGGAATTTGGGGAGTGAGGAGAGAGTTCACAAATGGCTGCATGGGGAATTAAGTTTTGATTAATGTAATTTGGAGATTGGAATGGATAGAAACAGAAGGCTAAACTAAAATAGATTAAGCCGAGCAAAGACATAGAGGCAGCAGAACTTAGGGTGTTGGAAGCAAGTTGGCCCAGTTGGGTTATAGAAAACACTTGTGGGAGGTTGTAGAGAGAGGTAAGGGCTAGAGGTCAGTAGGTCGGTTTTTGGCACTGGATAAGAGTGTGGACTTTACCCTATAGTTAATGGGTAGCCATGAAAGATTTGTGAAGAGTTTTGTTATGACCAAGGGAAATGAAAACAACATTCATAAAATTATAGAACTATCATTGTGAGGTAGTAAGGACTGAGCTATGATTCTGGTTGTGGAAAATGAAAAGGATATGGTAAAGTAAATAGAACTCCGAAGAATTTGTGGAATTTACTGATTTATTGTAGGTTGTCAGTAAACCTTTTCTATTAAAAGGCCAGAAAGTAACTATTTTGGGCTTTTGTGGACATACGATCTTTGTTGTAAATACTCAACTCTGGTAGCATGAAAGCAGCCATGGGTGATAATCGAATAAGTATGAATGTGTCCCAATAAAACTTTATTTGTCAACATTCAAATTTGAACTTCATATAATTTTTATGAAATGTCACAAACTATTTTCACTTTTAAGCCATTTAAGAAATGTAAAAAACAAAAAAGAAACATTTTTAGTTCTTGGGCCATACAAAAATAGGCAACAGGCTGAATTTGGCCCCTGGGCCATAGTTTGTTGACCCCTCACTTATCGGATTTGAGATACAAAGGAATAAGCCTTCAGAAATAACTGAAGCTTTGAGCCTGAGTCAACTGAGAAGATTAAATTATCACTGGTAGATCTGGGAAGTGAGGAGGAGAGGGAACAGTTTATAGAAAAGAGGAAGTTCAGTTTTCGGCAATTGGTGTTTCTCATCAGTAAATAACCTCCCACTACCTGGGCCACCATAAACAAGTGGGATCAGAGAGTGATCATCATACATGAGTGGAATCAGAACAATCAGTGCTTGACCTGCAGGTTTGAAAAGCATCACATCATTTGCATAAAGGTTCTGGCTGACGTAGGAGAAGAAGGTATCTCTTGGGAGAATAAAAGAACAGCAAATCAAGGGCTAATCCTAGAAAAAGCTCAGTTTGGGGCAGGAAGAGGGGGTTGGTGAAGGAGACAGGGTATATGGCTTGAAAGTGGATGCTTGATCTGTTTGGAGGTAAATTAGTAGGCCCTGCTGGAGCCAGGTTTGTGGAAGAAACAGCAGCCCATTATCCTCTTACTGTCCTTTTTCCTGTCCCCTAATGCATTCTCTCTACCAGTGGATGCGTGAGTAAATTAAGTCTCATAATTTCTGAATCAATATTCTGTCTCTTGGAATATAGTTCAAAGACCCCTTTACACACCTCCATCAACTACAAGAGTATGTTGCAGTGTGATTTTTGGTGTTGGGGCCTGGAAGCAACCTAGCTGTTCGAAATTGGGAGTGTGGATAGATAAAATACGGATTCACATCATGGAGCAGTAAGCAATGGCTAGCAACAACAAAATGCATATGACAACGTAAATGGACACTTGAGTAAGATATGTAGTGGGAAAAGAAGAAAAGCATTTTATAGAGAGAACATTCTGTAAATTAGGAATGTGCACAACTTGAAGAACACCCACCAAAAGATGCACAGCAAGTACGTTAGGAGGGTTATCTCTTGGTGCAGAGGAGGAATGGAAGTGAGATGTGAGGCAAAGGAAGCAACAAAAAAATTTTGAGAATTATTATTTTTTTTTAAGAGGAAGGGAGAGGGAGAGAGAAACATCGATGTGAGAGCAAGACACTGATTAGCTGCCTCCTGCATGCCCCCTACGGAGGATCGATACCTGGACATGTGCCCTGACTGGGATTCAAACCTGCAACCTTTTGGTGCACAGAACAATGCCCAAACATTTGAGCTACACTGGCCAGGACCAAAAATAATTTTAAAGAATAAAACAACTTAAGTGATGTGGTGAATATATACCCATAGGATGGACTACCATGCAAACCATTAAGAACCGTCTTTTATGAAGTGAAGTTAAGAACAAAGGAAGATGCTTACTATGTAACTTTTAGTGAAACATAATATAGATATGTATATATAGTTTGAATTATGTAAAAAATACCTATGGAAAGAAAAATCTCAATGGTAACAGTATCTCTAGGAGGTAGGATTATTTGTGATTTTAATTTTTGTTGCATTCTGAGACCATCAGATATAAGTAGTAGCCCTAGCCAGTTTGGCTCAGTGGTTAGAGGGTTGGCCCATGGACTGAAGAGTTGTGGGTTTGATTCTGGCCAAGGGCACGTACCTTTGTTGCTGGCTCGGTTCCCAGTCAGGGTGCGTGCAGGAGGCAGCTAATGGATGTGTCTGGCTCATATTGATGTTTCCTTCCCTCTGTCTCTCCCCCTTCCTTCTACTCTCTCTAAAAATCAATGGGGAAAAAATTCTCGGGTGAGGATTAACCAGAACATAAGAAATAAGCAAAATGAGTGTCACTCCAAATCCCATCTCCTCTCTGTCCCTTGTCCAGCTTTTAGAACAAGCCCTGGTCATTGAGGAACAGCTTCGGCGGGCAGCTTACCTGAACATGTCAGAGGACCCTTCTCACCCTTCCATGGCCCTAAATACCCGCTTTGCTGAGGTGGAGTGTTTGGCCGAGAGTCATCAACACCTGTCCAAGGAGTCAATGGCAGGAAACAAGCCTGCCAACGCGGTCCTTCACAAAGGTAGCCAGTGACTCTCCTGCCTCCTGCTGACTCAGAGTCCTTCCTCTTCCACTCCTCCCCAGCACATATTGTTTCCAAAACCTTTTTCAGGGTCCTTTTGTCTGGGAACTTAGATGTCCTGTGGATCGGTGCCTTCCTCCTTGGGAAGCTGTTACGTTAGAGGCAGTTAAGGATACTAGTTCTTTGCCTCTTTTAATATATTCAAGTTCTTGGAGGTGGGGAAGCAAAGCAGAATAATATAGCGTCATCTGGGATACTTAGAGGTAACTTAAGGTGATTTAAGATCCTGACAAATCTAGACCCCTTTCTAATTAAAGTTAAAACATTGTAAGGGAGGAGGAGGGTGTAATGAGGAAAAGAAGGCATAAATAAAGGAGGAGACCGCTCCAAAAGGTGGAGAGGAAAGATAGTGAGAAAAGGAAACAATAGGAGTAAGCTTCTCAAGAAGTAGAGGAAGTAGAGACAATAGAGAGCAGAGGACAGAGAGGGTTAGGTGACTTAAAAAGGCCTCGATGCAGAATAACCACGGGATGTGAAGCACAGCATAGGCAGTATGGTCAGTAATGCTGTCATGACAGTGTGTGGTGTCAGACGGTACTAGACTTGTCAGGGGTATCAGTTTTGAAGGTACATGATCATCAAGCCACTATGCTGTACACCTGAAACTAACATAAAATAATATTGAATGTTACCTGTAAATAAAAATAAACATTTAAAAAAGGCAAAGCATCATGGACAGTTGGAACTGGAATATGAGGGGTAGGAATTAGAGCGTGGCGGAGGCCAGGTCGGGAGACTGATAGAGGACAGCAATCCAGAACATCAGTTGCTTGGTCACTGAGAAGTCATGGGCAGGCACAGGTCCACTATGGTAAGCAGGAGCTCGGTCTTCGCCTCAGCTCACCACCTTTTCCCTCCCCCCCTGCAGTTCTGAAACAGCTAGAAGAACTGCTGAGTGACATGAAAGCTGATGTGACTCGACTCCCAGCTACTATTGCCCGAATTCCCCCAGTTGCTGTGAGGCTACAGATGTCAGAGCGTAACATTCTCAGCCGCCTGGCAAACCGAGCGCCTGAACCTACTCCACAGCAGGTAGGACCATTTTCTTTTTTTAAATATATTTTTACTGATTTCAGAGAGGAAAGGAGAGGGGAGAGAGAGAGAAACATCAATGATGATAATCATTGATCGGTCGCCTCCTGTATGCTCCCCACCGGGGACCGAACCCGCAACCTGTGCATGTGCCCTTGACTGGAATCGAACCTGTGACCTTTCAGTCCACAGGACAACGCTCTATCCATTGAGCCAAACCAGCCAGGGCAGGACCATTTTCTAATGGTCCCTGTCCTAGCAGAGCCATTGTGGAACTAGTAATTTTCACTCTATGTCCCTAACTGGGCTGGTGGGGCCTTCTTACCAGGGAGTTGTCTGAGGATCTGGTGAACACCTGGGTTTGGAATTCTGACTTCCATGTCTCTCTTTTGCTGTAGGTCGCCCAGCAGCAGTGAAGATTCAGACTGACGATAACCACCTTCACCGCTGAGCAATGACTTTCCTCACTTTCCCTTGCCCAGCTTCTTCCTTGGGGGCCTGAGACCCTCTCCTTCCTTCTGCCCATCTTCCATGTTGTAAAGGAACAGTCCCCAGTCTACTGGGGGAGGGGAGGGAGTGAGGGCAGTGGTGCCCTTCCTGCTGGAGAGAATGCAGCAGTAGCGCCGGCGCCATCTGCAGGGAGCTGGCGGGCTGGCTGGCCTTCTGGGCCCTGGCTTTCCCCACTGTAACGACTGTTACACACAAACTGTTGTGGGTTCCTGCCAGGCTTGAAGAAAACGATCTGAATTTCTTCGTTCTTTTGGTTTTATTTTGTTGATTTACTTTGTGTTTTCTTTTCTCCTTTTTTGGGGTATTTGGAGCGGGCTGGGCCCCTGGGTGAGACACAGCTACCTCTGTTGGCATCTTTTTAATACCAGGAACCCAGCGGCTCCAGCCGGCTAGAATGAAATAAAGTTTGGAAAAAAAAAAAAAAAAGGAAAAGAACCAAAAGCATAAAAACCACAGCAAAATTTCTTGATGAAAATTGAAAATAAAAGTTTCCTTGTATTTTAGTGCGCTGGTTCAGTGTGGGTTGTAGGAGCAGGTGGGTGCATGTGTGTGACCGGAGCCCTGGGCATGTGTAATGGGAACTAAAGGTTTCCTGAGCTTCTGGTAGTTGGCAAAAGCGCTCCCGTCCGTGTGCATCCGTGTGCATGTACCCTTGTGCTCCAGACCAAGGGCGACGGCTCCATCTCCCCTGGAAAATGAGAGGCTCCCAACTGCCTGGGCTCACACCCCTCCCGAACTGCCATGTCATGGGCTTAGGTTTCCCACGTATAAAGTTATCTTCAGAAAGCCGGGCCGATAAACCCAGGGACGTGCCTGGGGCTGTGTGACAGCTGCCGGGCACGAGCTTAGTATTTATAAGGAAGGCAGGTTGAATTGCTTTTCCTCGCTCACTTGTGCGAAGTCAAGATGCAAGATGTCCACTCGACCCCAGATGAGAATCCAAGCAGAGAAACCACCCGATGGGCTGAACCGGGGTCTGCGGGACCAGGAAGAGGTTCATAAACGGTTGGGGGCAGGCCAGAGGCCGGGGTGCCGTGATCTTCCACGAGCCAGGAGGAGAGCCCCGCTATTCCGCCTTGGTTTGGGGTGCGGCGGAGGCCTTCCGGTACCAGTTTTCCCCGCTGAAATCTGCAGTGAGGCCAGACGCTCAGGACCGGAGGGGAGGGCGGGGACGCTGTGGCCGGCTCCGCCGAGGCCGTCCCTCTGGGGGTCGGAGTAGAGCTGTCCGTCCCCGAGTTGGCCCGGCCGCAGCGCGGACCGCCAGGCGCGCGTTCCCAGGGCGCCGGTTGGTTCCGGGTTCGGCGCCGACCGGAAGAGGCGGGACCAAGGGCGAACGCGCTCCGCGTCGGCGGAAAACGTTTCCTGGGAGCGGCGACAGGACGGCGGCCTCAGCCTGCACGTGGGCTGCTGCCCCTGGTACCGAGGGCGCGTCTCGGGCCCGGACCCGCGTTCAGGTGCGGCGGCTGCGGAGGGTTCTGGAGGGAGTCGGGGAAGGGAGCACGGGCCTGGGCTGGGGCTTGAGGGCGGCGCGCGGTGCAAATGGCGTGGAGTTCGGTCTCGTCGTGGAAGGAGTGTGGCCCGACCCGAGGGGCTGTTGCGGGTGCTGGTGATGACGCCCTTCCCCACGCAGATACGCTGTCTGCGGCCCGCCTTTCCCTTTCCGACGCGGGCGACTCCCTCCCGTTTACTTCTCCCCAGGATCATGGGGCGCAAGTTGGACCCGACCAAGAAGGAGAAGCGCGGGCCCGGCCGCAAGGCCCGGAAGCAGAAGGGCGCTGAGACCGAGCTCGCCAGGTTCTTGCCTGCAGGTGAGGGTCAAGCCTGCTCTGCTCTCCAGCCTGTGCGCCGCCTTTCCGTATGCATTCATAACCTTCATTTCACTGAGTCTCTGCGCTTCCCGTGGAAGCGGGATCTCTTCTGTGTGAGTTCCCAGGAATAAGTGGGAATGAAACACCGCCATCAGCGTTTAGAGCTTCGGGAAGAAGCGGCAGGGACACGAGCACCCACAACACGGAGAGGTGTAGCCCCGAGGAGTTCAAATGAAGGAGGTGTCCCCACGCAGTGAGGGAACTTAGGTTTTCAGAACCTGGGTTTTGAAGAATGGATGCTATTTTACTTATTTATTTTTAAAAATATGTATTTTTTAATTGATTTCAGAGAGGAAGAGAGAGGGAGAGAGAAACATCAGCGATGAGAGAGAATTATTGATTAGCTGCCTCCTCCTGGTTTATGGGTCAACACTCAACCACGGAGCCACCTGCGGGCTGGGTGACGTTCTGACACGTGGAAGTTGGGAAGGGGACAGGCCAGTCCCTGTGAACTGCGTTGTGGAGGGGATGGAGGTGGGAACACAGAAATCTGGTTCCCACGTGGGACTAGTCCCCTGCGTGGAAGACTGGCAGGGGAGACAGGTGGTTGGCATTGTGCATTGGAGACAAGATGCAGTGTATTGAGCTGAGCATTATCCGGAGCCCTTTGGGCACATGGTAACGCTCCATTCTCTTGGTACCCCCGAGAAAGGAAGTGGGTGCTGAGGGGTTGAGTTACTTGCAAACAGTTCCTCAAGGAAGGACTGAGATTTAAACCCTTTATTTCTTGGAGAATGTATGAAAAACAACAGTTGTAAAGGTAAAATCTGCAGTGGTTGAAACCAGTTAAATTGAGAGTGAGGGAAAGAGCAGAAACAGCTCTAGCTTTTAAATCTTTGTTATCAGAACGGTGATGGTGTTCTTTATTGAAACCGGGAGTCTGGAGGGGGGCTCAGTTTGGATTTGGTTGCTGAACAGTGAAATGGAGATCATCTTTATATTTCTTATCCAGCTCCTGGTAAAGCACCGTGTGGTGCATTAGAATTGACTCCCTTTCATTAACTCTTTCCCCACTTCTTCCCTCTGTCCTTGCTGTTTTTATTTTCCCTGTAACTTCCTGTTCTTTCTCTCTCTCTCTCGTACAGCTGGTGATGAAAATTCCAAAAGGCTGTCTAGTCGTGCTCGAAAGAGGTGAGTGTGGACGTCCAGCCACGTGATCCCGGGTGATCATGCTGGTGAAAAGGGTTGTTTGGGGACTGTCACACTTGTGATGGGAATGTCAGAACCTGGAGGTGTATTCCATTTCCTCAGTCCTTATATATTTTCATATATTTTCAGGGCAGCCAAGAGGAGGTTGGGCTCTGCTGAAACCCCTGAGATGAATAAGTGTCCTGGGGTCAAACCATTGCCTGGAAAGCTACCAAAAGGTCAGTGAAAATAGGAGCTGGGTGCTACATGGAGAGTCCTGCGAGGGGAAGGGCGTGCTGATCGTTTCTGGAGTGCAAGGAGCAGTCAGAGGATATTCCTGGGGGTAGAAAGTACAGGCTCCGTCCATGTGTGGCTACCATTAGTTTAAGTTTCTTCAAACCCGTAGGGATCTCTGTAGGCGCTCTCCAGACACCTGGTAAGAAGGGAGCCCAGTCCTTATTTAACACTGCTCAAGGCAAGAAGCGCCCAGCACCAGCCGGGAGCACTGACGACGACGACGACGAGGCGGAGGAGGAGGAGGAGGAGGAGGAGGAGGAGGAGGAGGAGGGGGAGGAGGAAGACTCTGAAGAGGATGGTGTGGTAAACCAGGGGGACCTCTGGGGCTCTGAGGACAGTGATGCTGGTATGATTGATGACTATGGAACCGACTCCAACGCAGAGGACGAAGATGAAGAGGTGAGTTTATTTCTCTGGATGTTCAGGAAGCAATCCTTGCATTTTAGTCTTTTCAGATCCTTGAGACAGGGATAACCCTGAGTAGAAGAAAGGGGTTTTAACACTGTTTTCCTATCACCTTACATCATTCCAGGGTACATGCATGTTTAAGTGAGCTATTTGATAGAGCATTTTAAAATACAAGCGTGCTCAATGCTGATGAGGATGTGGCCGGGTGGTCATTTGGTACCCCACTGATGGAAATAAAAATGCACACTTTTTAAAAAAATATAAGTTCATTTTAATATATTTTATTGATTTCAGAGAGGAAAGGAGAGGAGGAGAGAGCTAGAAACATCAATAACGAGAATCATTGATCGGTTGCCTCTTGCACACCCTATTGGAGATTGAGCCTGCAACCCGGGCATGTGTCCTTGACAGGAAGCGAACCCTCCTTGGGTAGGCCGACACTCTATTCACTGAGCCAACCAGCTAGGGCGCACACATGTTTTTTATAAAACATTTGCTGAGAATCTTAGAAACTTTTTCTTTCTTATTTTTTAAAATATTTTTTTATTGGTTTTGAGAGAAGAGAGAGTGAGATTTGAGGGTGGAACATCAGTTGGCTGCTTCATGCACCCCGAATACCTGGGATCGAACTCACAGCCCCAGACACATGCTCTGACCAGGAATGGAACTGGCAACTTCTCTATGCACGGGACAGTACCCAACCAACTGAGCTACACCAGCCAGGGCTAGAAACTTCCTTTACCTGGTAATTCCATTTAGGAAATGATCCAGATGTGGACAGAATCATTTACTGATGTGTAAGAAGTTATTGATGTATTCCACAGTTAGTATATGGGTGTGTTATTAGAGAATTTTAAGCAATATAGAGTTACATAGAATTTTTAAAAAGCCCCTGAAAATCAGTTGAAAAAGAAAAAGCAGTTCCAGTTTGCATCCCTCACCCACAAACCCCCTTCTCTCTATAGAGCTACGGTTACGAGAGTTTGAGGCACCACGTGGACTCTAATGCAAAAAGCTCTGGAGAATTTCAAACTACCTGGTAGACATATGCTAAGTCCCACTTGACCATCGTGTCCGAATGTGCCTTTTCTCTGTGAATGAGAAAAGGCAGGAAACCTGTGGAAACGATTCATGATTCTAACTAGGAGAAGTAGAACAGGGAGCATTTGAGATCTTGCTTCCCAGCAATTGTTGGCAATTTTGGCTGAAATAAACTCTTATAAAACTTCTCTTTAAAAAAACAATCTGGAAGAAAATATGGCAGGAAAGATGCCTAAGGACAGTTTTTGTCCTCCCTGTACACATATGGGTGTGTATTCATGTTTTAAACTTCTTAATGGAAAGGGAAATGCAAAAGTAGGTAGAACAGTATAAGGAACCCTTTGAATCCATCGTTTAGTTTCAACAGTTGTCAATATTGTGCCAATGTTAAATTCTCATCTTTAAGGTCTATGTTTCCTCCTGAGAGCAAGTGTTACATTTGTATTTAGGGAAAAATAAAATACAGAGATACAAGTGCTAGTGGGTTGGTGGGAGGGCAAGCTCTGCATCACCAGCCTCTCGTCTTTTTTAGTTGCTGCCCATTGAAAGGGCTGCTCGGAAGCAGAAGGCCCAGGAAGCTGTTGCTGGGTGAGTTTTGGAAACTCTTTAGGATGGAGAATAGTTAGCAGTTGGGATGAAGGAAGGTGAGGAAGGAAGAGGTGTCTGTTTTGATCCGTGAATCACTTTGTTTCTGGACCTGTTTCTAGGGGCCAATGGAGTGAGGAGGAAACGGATGAAGAGGAGGAAGTGTCCCCTGAGTCAGGTCCCCAAAAGGAATACGAGACAGATGGGAGCCTGCAGATCAACCTGGATGAAGAGGAGCCTTTTGTGCTTCCCCCTGCTGGGGAGATGGAGCAGGATATCCTTCCAGTGAAGGGTGAGGGGTCGGGGAAGGTACTGCTCGAGGGGCTTTCCAGGCCCTGGGCCATTATGAAACAGCTTCTTAACAGGCCCACGTGCCCAGGCTCCAGACTTGCAACGAATTCACAAGCGCATCCAAGACATAGTGGGAGTGCTGCGTGATTTTGGAGCTCAGCGGGAGGAAGGCCGGTCTCGAGCTGAGTATCTGCACCGGCTTCAGCGGGATCTGGCCACTTACTACTCCTATGGAGACTTTCTGCTTGGCAAGCTCATGGACCTCTTCCCTCTGTCTGAGGTACTGAACTGCCAATCGAATGCTCCGTCTGCTTTCCTGTTATCACCTCTCTTCTTACCCTAAGGAAGGCGGTCAGCTCCCTTGTTCAATTCTGGCTGAGCTTGGCCAGCCTGACTTCTCACCATCTTGCTTTACCAGCTGGTGGAGTTCTTAGAAGCTAATGAGGTGCCTCGGCCCATCACCCTCAGGACCAACACCTTGAAAACCCGGCGCCGAGACCTTGCGCAGGTGAGGGTTGGGTTTTGAGGTTTGCTTGTCTCTGGGAGGTACTGACTTCTGTTAACCTATCCCACCCTGACTAGTATCAGTTGTTGGTACAAACATGATTCTAGGAGGCAAACCTGGAATATAGGCCCGGGGTCATACTGGTCTGTGTGACTGGCTCAGGGCCTAGTGAAGTGGAAAACACGCCCTTTACCCTCTGCTCTCTGTGACAGTTGAGACGCCTGAATAAGGATGAAAGTGCTACCTCAGAAATGGGAGGGCCTTGTCTGCCTTTTAAATCATTGAGAACCTGGTGAAACTGATTCCTGCCCCCACATGGGCACAAACCATGTTTTAAGCTCATTGTTTCCAAGGGCTCAAGGACCCCCCAGTTAAAGACCCCTGTTTCTAAAGTTCATTTCACCTGTGTGTGTTATATTTCATGGTATGAAGATAACCTGATAATTATCTTTAATGTACTCTGACCAATAGGATTGAATTTTGGTATGTTAAAGGGCTAAGCCTCTTGGGAAATTGGAGTCCCCTTCCAGGAAATCGCAGGAGCTGCCAGTTTGCTTCAGTGGGATGGAGTTCAGACCTTGAATTAGAGCCTCGGGCTAAGGAAAAGGCCACCAGAGGAGGAGCTGGGGTGGGGTAGGGTAGGATGTGAGAGGAGAAATTGCTTTCAGTGAGTCTATGGTGATTGTTTTCTAAGAGATCCAGGAATTGTACCACAGACTTCCTGATAGGACCAGGTTTTCATGTGTCCATCTGTTTTCTGGACGTGGTGATCTCTAAGGCTTTAAAAATCTTCGTTCTTTTTACCTTCAGGCACTAATCAATCGTGGGGTTAACCTGGATCCCTTGGGCAAGTGGTCAAAGACTGGACTAGTGGTATATGATTCCTCAGTGCCCATTGGTGAGTGTTCCCTGACCAGTAGCCCTTCTGCCTGCCTCTGCCCTTCTCCCAGCATGTCACAGACAGGTCCTCCTCTGCAGGTGCTACTCCCGAATACCTGGCTGGACACTATATGCTACAGGGAGCCTCCAGCATGTTACCTGTCATGGCCTTGGCACCCCAGGAACATGAGCGGGTCCTGGACATGTGTTGTGCCCCTGGAGGAAAGACCAGCTACATAGGTACGGGAAATGCAGGCAGGAGTAGGACTTACCCGGTTCTCTGCTTTTGCAAGTAGATGGAGTTGGAGACTCGCTAGTTCTCAGGAAACTGCCCAGGCAGCTAGCAGGGTGGTGAGGAGTACAGGCTCTGGATTCAGCCTGAGTTTCAGCCCTGTGCGTGACATTTAGCACCTTGGGCAAGCCTTTGGCTTTCTTTTGTCACCTGTAAAATGGGGTGGTAACTGTGCTTGGGTTGGCTACTATATTATGCTTGGGTGATAAGGGTTGAGATATACATATAGAGAGACTTGGCATAATAATTAGTCATAGCCATTTTTTATTAAGCTGTTAACGCTTAAAAGAAGTACCTTAGTCTGTGGGACCAGAGAGATGTTCAGTATCGATGGAAAAACCCATGATGATGAGTGTGCTCATCACCAGGGATCATTGCAGACTGGGGAGACCCATGCAGTAGGCAGTGGGGAGCAGGGCTGGTTGGGTGACGTTTCCCTTGAGGTGCTGGGACTTCACCTGTGGATTCCTGGGCTGGAAGTGTTAGCAAGTGTGGGGCAGAGGATCTGGCTGCTGAGCACTTACCTCCTTCCCCCCAGCCCAGCTGATGAAGAACACAGGTGTGATCCTTGCCAATGATGCCAATGCTGAGCGGCTCAAGAGTGTTGTGGGGAACCTGCACCGGTTGGGAGTCACCAACACCATTATCAGCCACTATGATGGGCGTCAGTTCCCCAAGGTGGGACTCCCTTCTGTGCTTCTCTCCTGGGTGTCTTCCAGTTCACCTGCCCCTTCCTGACATCAGACTATTTAGGCTTGCCATCTAGGAAATAGGTGGTGCAGTACAGGTGACAGTGTAGGTGATTAGCCTACTCCTTTTCTCCAGGTGGTGGGGGGCTTTGACCGAGTACTGCTGGACGCTCCCTGCAGTGGCACTGGGGTCATCTCCAAGGACCCAGCTGTGAAGACTAACAAGGTGAGGAGCTGGGGTGGGGGTGGGAATAGCTGAGAGGTCTCGGCTGGGCCTTGCAGAGCAGGAATGGGAGGTGGAGGGGCACCCAGCAGCTCACCTTTCTTCCTGAGCTGCCTTTTGAAATCCCGACACTCTTGGGTCTCCGCCCGAGGCAGGATGAGAAGGACATCCTGCGCTGTGCTCACCTTCAGAAGGAGTTGCTCCTGAGTGCTATTGACTCTGTCAATGCCACCTCCAAGACAGGAGGCTACCTCGTCTACTGCACCTGCTCCATCATGGTGAGGCCTCTGCATGCAGAGCAGGAGGGCAGGGCGGGGAGACTTGGCCCCTTAGCTCCCTTCAGCTCAGCTCTGCTCTTCCTTCCATCTTTATCTCCCCCACATATCCAGGTGGAAGAGAACGAGTGGGTGGTAGACTATGCCCTGAAAAAGAGGAATGTGCGGCTGGTGCCCACAGGTCTAGACTTTGGCCAGGAGGGCTTTACTCGCTTTCGAGAAAGGCGCTTCCACCCCACCCTGCGTACCACTCGCCGCTTCTACCCCCACACCCACAATATGGATGGTTTCTTTATTGCCAAGTTCAAGAAATTCTCCAATTCTATTCCTCAGTCCCAAACAGGTAAGTGATCTTTCTACCCATCATCACTGCCTTTGCTCTTTCTGCCTTTCAAGACTCATTTTAGTGTGACTGTGGGAAGGGAGGATTTGTGCCATCCTTATCACACCCTTAGGCTGCTTGGATAGGAGACCCCTTTCATCCAACTAGGCCTGGTGCTGAGCTGGGACCCCATTGGAGTGTGTTAGAGTGCTCCTGTGGATGCTGGCCTGTGCCTTTACCTACCAAGTGGTTGCACTTGCTCACCACTAAATATATTCCCAATGCGGGTTGTGGTTTCTCTTCCTTCTTGGCCCAGGGTCACCTTACTGGTAATGGACCTCTGCTGGTCCAGCATTGTCAGCACTGGGTTGGCAATAAAACTCCTCAGCACTGTCTGTTCTCTGAGCCCATCACACTAATTACAGATTGTTTTCTCAGCCAACTTGAGGCGTCTGTCCTGGATCTCAAGGGGAAGCGTGGGGTTTGCTGGGTTCTGCATGCTGGGATATAATCTGGGTTTAGTTGGATGAGGGAGAAGTGAACGTCTCTGGATACAAACTGCATGGTTTATTGAGTTGGGTTTTTTCTTTATCAGTAATGCCCCTTATAAAGTCACATCTGAATGTTAAAAACCTGAAGAAATAGTTAAAGTTTGTTGTAACTTTAAAAGTATGTATTTAATATGTCAGTGCTCATTTATGTCTTAACTATAGGTGCGGTGCACAAAAATTTGTGTGCTCGTGGGGGTCCCTCAGCCTGGCTTGCACCCTCCTGCAGTCCCCCTTGGGGGATATCCACCTACAGGCTTAAGCCCACTCACCAGGGGACTGAGCCTAAGCTGCAGTTGGACATCCTTAGCTCTCGCAGCTGTCAGCCCAGCTTGTGGTTGAGCGGGAGTGCACTGACCACCAGGGGGCAGCTCCTGCATTAAGCGTCATAGCAACCAGTCCTTTCCAGTCATTCTGCCATTAGGGTCATTTTGCATATTACCCTTTTATTATATAGGATAGCTTGTTTCTAGTTGTGTGTTAGAATGTCTTAATATCTGCTGTCTTCAGGTGGAGAGGGGGGTGGGCACAGCTTCCTCTAAAACTTTTTGGCCCAAGGATGAGTAGTGAACCCTTCTCTTTAATGCCCAGAGTTCAAATAGGACTTGAGTGGAGCCAGGTGATATTAGGTAACGTGAACCAGGTCGTCTGCTCTAAGAGCTCTCACTTATGTGGAACTCTTGGCCAAGAAACAGTACCCAGGCAGTTGTCTTATTTTAATGCCACTAATGATCAAGACGAGTGATGAGGTCCTTTTTCTCACACAATCTGTTTAATTTTAGCCCCAGGAAATTCTACAGCATCCACCCCTGCAAACCCAGATGTGCCTGACCTTAAAGGCCAGGTGACCCCCAAGCCTGAGAGCAGCAGCAAGCCTGCCAAGAATGCCAAAGGGGCTGTGAAAGCAGAGAGGCTCCTGCAGAAACGGCAACACCCCAAGAAGACCTCCTTCCAGAAGCAGAATGGTGTCCCCAAAGGGACAGACTCTGAATTGTCCACTGGACCTTCTGTCCCAAAGGTCCAAGCTCCCTCCAAGCTCCGGGGTAACAGGCAGCCAGCTGCAAAGGCTGTAGTGACCAGGAAACCAAAGGTGACTGGGAAACTAAAGCAACGGTCACCTAAACTGCAGTCTTTCAAGAAAGTGGCCTTCCGGAGGCAGAATGCTCCTCTCAAGGGCATGGACACAGAGATGCCCTCCGGGCTGTCCCTCTCCAAGACTCTGGCCACTTGGCAGCCTGAGAACTGTGTTCAGCCCCAAGGGGCTGAGAAGGCAAAGCAGCAGGTGCCGCAGAAGCCTTCCAAGAAAGCCGCCTTCCAGAAACAGAATGGCACCCCCGAGGGACCCCAGACTCCTACCATGTCCCCCCTTAGTGCCAGCCGACCCCCACCAGCAAAGAGGAGAAAATCTCAGCCCCGAGGCAGCAGCCAGCCACTGCTGTCTTAGTCGGGTGAACCGAGACGTGCTCCTTGCTGTTGTCCCTGGTTGGAACTCTGGCCTCTGTGAGGATGGCTTTCCCACTGTGTATATGAAGTTTAATACACATTTTGCAATCTCTGGTCGCTGTGTTTTTTGAGGGGGCCGAGTACTGGCATTGCTCCTTTAAGGGTAGAAGGGAGGGTGGGGCAGGGATCCTCCTAAGAGAAGAGACAGTGGTACACCGAGATCAGGTCAGTGTTAGGTTCTTGGGACCCCTGGGACTCCAGGGACCCGGAAAGGAGGCCCAGGAGTTGGAGGTGGGGTATTGGGGAGAGGAGGGCAGTAGGGGTGTGGGGAGAAGGGCTTCCTGCCACCAGGACCCGGGGCGGACTGGAGGGCTGCGATCTGGGCACAGACGGGTCTGATGCTCAGAAGCGCTGGCTCGCGCTCTGCTCAGACCCGGAAAAGTTGAGGGGCCAACCTCAGACAGCCTTTCATTGGCTTCCTCTGCGCCCTCCCCCGCCCCCCTGACCTCTGCCCTTCCTGCCGAGCCGTTTGATTGGCTGCCCTGCGTCCCCCAGGCGCCTCATTGGCCCTTCTCCTTCGCTCCGCATCCCTGCCCCTGCACCGGTCTCCGTCTCCCAGCAGAAGGCGCAGCCATGAATCCGTTATTCGGGCCCAACCTCTTCCTCCTACAGCAGGAGCAGCAGGGTCTGGCCGGGCCGCCGGGGGACCCTCTGGGAGGCGACCGCTTCGCGGGGGGTGGGGACGCGTCCCCGTCGCCGCGCGCCCCTCCGGGCGCGGCAGCCTACTCGCCGCCCGGGCCGGGCCCCGCGCCCCCCGCCGCCATGGCCCTCCGCAACGACCTGGGCTCCAACATCAACGTGCTCAAGACCCTGAACCTGCGCTTCCGCTGCTTCCTGGCCAAGGTGCACGAGCTGGAGCGCCGCAACCGGCTGCTGGAGAAGCAGCTGCAGCAGGCGCTGGAGGAGGGCAAGCAGGGCCGGCGGGGCCCGGCTCGCCGCGACCAGGCCGTGCAGACCGGCTTCGTCAGCCCCATCCGGCCCCTGGGGCTGCCCCTGGGCGCCCGGCCGGCCGCCGTCTGCCCCCCGTCGGCGCGGGTGCTGGGCTCGCCCGCGCGCTCGCCCGCCGGCCCCCTCGCGCCCGCCGCCGCCGCCGCCTGCCACTCCTCGCCCCCCACCTCCACCGCCGCCGCCTTCTCCTCGTCGGCCCGCTTCATGCCCGGCACCATCTGGTCCTTCTCTCACGCCCGCCGGCTCGGCCCGGGACTGGAGCCCATGCTGGTGCAGGGGCCTGGCCTGTCGTGGGTGCACCCCGATGGGGTGGGCGTCCAGATCGACACCATCACCCCCGAGATCCGCGCCCTCTACAACGTGCTGGCCAAGGTGAAGCGCGAGCGGGACGAGTACAAGCGGAGGTAGGGACGGGGCCCGCCGGCGGGGCCGGCAGGTGGGGCCGGCTTAGTGTCCTGCCACTCTCGGGCCAGGGCCAGGTGCGGGGAGGAGGGCAGCTGGGGCCCCAGAACCGGGGAGGCCTAACACGAGAGCAAGTTGCTGCCGTGTGAGGAGCTCGGGAGTGGCTGGGTGGCGCTGGCTCCCGGAAGATGATCCACAGAGAATGCAGAAGTCAGACCCGTGACAAGAAGGAGACCAGCGGGATGCTGACCTGTCCGTCGGTCTCCTCTAGGCCGCAGTGTTTGGAGGAGGGTGTAACTAACGAGTGTTGTGAGGTGTGAAAGGGACGAGGGTCTGCAAAGTCACATCTGGGCACTGCTTATCCCCATCAGCCTCGGCCCTCGGGTGGTTTTGTGATATAAGCTCCACATACTGATGGGAAGTCAGAGGCAGCAGCGTCAGTTTGAGAGTCTAATGTGAAATCAGAAGGGCGTGGCGAGCGAGGGCTGCCCGGTGCGGAGGGTGATGCTGCCACTGCCCAGGGCTTCCCAAGTGGTGCCGGGAATGGAGGCTGGGTCCCTGCGCTGGTCTGAAGGCTCAGGGACAGCAGAGCATCGCTTGGAGTAGGTCAGAAACATGGGGCCAGAAAAAGTCATGAGACTTCCCTGGGGAAAGGGGAGGGACTGGTAGTTGTAGGGCTGTGGGAGATGGGGAATCTGAAAGTGCAGAGCCAGGGCGGACGCTCGGAGAACAGCAGAGGAGTCTGGAGGAGGAAGTTGGGAACGTGGACACTCCCCAGGACTATAAGGCAGCTGGGGGCAGGCTCAGCTGGGGGCAGGCTCGGTACCTTCTGAGGATGAAGATTTGGCTTTTTTGCGGGGAACCTGGCAGGGTAGCACCAAAGGCCAGGTGAAGGGATGTCATGCTAGAGCGCTGGCTGTGTGCCAAGTGGCTGCCTTAGAGGGTTGATAAGCAGGCTGTTGGGACAGGAGTAATAGCGCAGCCAGCCCTCAGTAGACTGCCTGATGCCATGGTCCAGCTCCGGTTTGGGTCCTTCAGGTGTAACCTCCTAATTAGCTCCTCGGACCTCTAGTGGGCAGGCCCGCGAATTACCCTTGCAGCTGAGCAGCAGAGATTTGTCTGGTGGGGATTGGCTGAATGTTCTGGGAAGTTACCCTGGGACAACCTTCAGGCATCTGGAACCCGCCAGGAGTCTAGCTGATCACAGATCAGCATGCTTTCTCGGGCTGAGTTTTGTCCTCATACTGGCTTCCTTAGTTGTGGGCCATGTTATGAGTGTCTTTAGGAATCCGGTTATCCTGAGGTCATTATGCAGATGCCACGCAGACCCAGCCTGTCCTTGCTGCAGCCCCAGCCGCAGCCGGAGTTCATTAACACAGTGAGCAGTACAACATGGACAGCCCTGGAATCCATCTACAACCACAGGAGCAACTGCTGTTCTTAGGGCCATTTTTTTTTTTAAATGAAAGAGTATCTGTCCTTGGTCCAGCTGTCCAGGCAGCAAAGAGTTATTCCTTGGGGACTGATGAGCTCATCACTCTGCAGCAGGCTGCTATGCAGAGGGCCCTAGGGCTGTATGGCACTGACACTGGCAGTCACTCAACCTTCCCCCCAGATCCCCTGCCCTCATTCTGTTCTCTTTATAGCAACACTGTAGCTCCTGTCTGTAGCCCGCAAGGCCTGGCCATAGCTTGAACACTAAACTGGGAGGGAGCTGGAGCCTCCTGGGTCCTACGTCCAGTTCCCCTTCCTTGTGACCTTGCGGGTTCTCTTTCCCGGCCTCAGTTCCACGGACAGGAATGGTCCCTGCTTCCTCGCTTGACTCAGGGATACCATTTATCTGGAAGAGAGGTGGTTGGTAAACAGAATACATAGACATTGCTCAAATCCTACATATTAAGGGAACGTCCTTAGGACAGATTTGAACGGAGGTCAAAATGAACCTGTTCCTGGAAAAGTCTGACTGGAGTGTAAATAGAATTCTAGTGAGCTTCCACGAGTTTTGTTTTGTTTGTTTTTTTTTTTAATCTTGTACGATTTTATTAACCTTAATTCTCACATAACGTCCTTACTTAAGTTTCTACCTGAATTTGTTGAATTCACTGTCAAACAATGCTCCCCCCCTTCCTGATGCATGGCGTCCAGGATTAACGTCCCTTTGTCAGTCTTGCCTTCTTCCTCCAGGGACTCATGGACTCCGGGGGCCCGAGGGTACCACGTCCCAAGCCATTATGTTAGAGATGAAGAAAAGGCCAGGAAAGATGAGGATCTTGTATAAGACAGTATCTAAGGGGGAGGACACTGGCGGCAGGGAAGGATGGCAGGGAACCAAAAGGCTGTGCTCTGTCTGGGCTGCACACTGGGCCGGCAGGGTGGTGCCTGGGCTGGCTGCCTTCTCTCTGCCCAGCTGGGAGGGGCAGCCTTGATGATGTAGAAGTTATTCTTAGGAATACTGCAGTGCGGAACAGGAGAGCCAGGGAACAGTGCGAGGGCGAGATGGGAAGAAGGTGGAGGGAGGGAAGGAAAGGGCTGAACCCTGTGGCTACAGAATGCGTATTTTCTTCCTGTCCGCTCTGCTGCTCCCTAACCACCTTTCTCGTGCTGAAGTTCCTCTCGGTGCAGATCCCCTCCTTTCTCAGACTGGAAGGAGTTTTCCCAGAATGTGGCAAGGCTCTAGCCGGTTTGGCTCGACGGACAGAGTATCGGCCTGAGGGCTGAAGGGTCCTGGGTTCGATTCCGGTCAAGGGCACATGCCCGGATTGCGGGCTCCATCCCTGGTGGGGGGCGTGCAGGGGGGCAGCCAATCAATGATTCCCTCTCATCACTGATGTTTCTATCTCTCTCTCCCTCTCCCTTCCACTTTGAAATCAATAAAAATATATTAAGGAACGTGGCGAGAAGGGACAGGCTACATGAGTGGGGTCCGAGAAGCCCCGCTATTGCTGCCAGCCTTGCAGGGTGCGGTGTTGCTGCCACCGCCAGCCTTCTCATAGATGCAGGGGACCAGGCGCTGGCTTCGCTGGGACCACCCTGTGTGAGAAGCCTGGTCCTGGACAGACACCTGCCTGTGGCGAGAGTGTCAGCTCGCCTATGGTGGTCTTAGTCTCCGAATCCTGCCCCCCAGGAGATGCCCCCTCTGCTTCTCACCCACTAACTCACGGGACACTTTTTCCTACTCCAGGTTCCCTTCCCTCTGGGTTTGGGTGCGTAGGAGCCCCAGGTTCCTGCCTTCCACTGTCACCTCCCTCCAGCTCATGCAGCGGGGACTGGGTGGGCAGTTTCTCGGGCATGCGGGGACAGACTGGGTGTCTCCTCTGTTGACGCGGTGTGTGTCCTGCAGCTGCTTTTACAGGGTTAAATGGCCCCGTGCGAGGCAGGGCAGCAGGCTAGAGGAGCTCTGTTCTGGTGCAGGCAGGAGGCGGGAGACCGGATCTGTGCGGCTGAAGGTGGGAGACCGGGCCGGGTGGGCCTGTGGTCTGGTGTGGGCAGGACGCGGGGGATGAGGCCAGCGGACAGCTGGTTGGGCCGGGGCCTGAACGGGATGGGCATGTGAAGGGCCAGAGCAGCTGCAGTTGCTCTTAGATAGAATCACTGGTGTGTGGCCCGGAGGTGCCGGGAAGGCAGCTGGTGCCCTCGGCGTTGGCCCGGAAGCGTGGAGCCGCCTGACAGCTGCAGCCGGCCGAGCCCGCCCGGCCCGCCAGGCATTCCTGCCCGAAGCTCCGCCTCGTCTGGGGAACCAGACCCAGGGGCTGAGGCCTGAGCCAGACACGAGGGGAGCAGGGAGCGGGGGACAGGGAGGGACTCTGCCCCTATGCTCTCGCCTTCCTCCCTGTCCGCCAGGTGGGAAGAGGAGTACACGGTGCGGATGCAGCTGCAAGAGCGAGTGCATGAGCTCCAGGAGGTGAGGGCGCCCCACTGCCCGGGCTCCCCTCAGTCCTCCCCGTGCCCCTCGGTCCTGGAGCCGGCTCCTTGCCCCTCCTTCCTTGTCTTGACCTTCCTCCCATGCTGGCGGCCTCACTGATGCCAGGGTTTTCCATTGGCCGTAGGAAGCCCAGGAGGCCGACGCCTGCCAAGAGGAGCTGGCGATGAAGGTGCAGCAGTTGAAAGCTGAGCTGGTGGTCTTCAAAGGGCTTATGAGCAACGTGAGTGCAGCCAGCACATCCCTCACACTCCTCCCGGGCGGGCTTGTCACCAGGGTGTCCGACCAGGCTGCCGAGGCCAGGCCAGCGGCCCTGCTAGGTGTGGCCTTTAGTTTTCCGCTCCACCACCCCTCCCCCCACTTTGCTCTGCTTCCGTTTTTTTTGTTGTTGTTGTTTGTTTGTTTTTTCCCTTTGGGAGAAAAAAAAGGAACACAGCCCCCGTGTTGGAGAAGCAGTCACCGAGCTTGTTCTGCAGGAAGTTAAGAGCACGGGCTCCAGCCCTGCCCCTCGCCAGCAGTGTGGCCGCGGGCGAATCCTCAGCCACCCTGCCTCGCTCCTCACGTGGAGGGGAAATACAGGCGTGTGCTTTGCAGAAGGAGGATGACATAAGGCTGAGGACAGGGCTAGCACACACTTAGCACTAAATGAGTGTGCACTGTTGTTATCCTCACGTACTGGCTCTCCACTCTCCTAACGCCCAGCAGCCTCTCTCTCTCTCTCTCTCTGGGAACATAAGTGCCAAGAGGGACCCCCCACCTGTCCCAGGCTCTGGGCCATGCCCTCCAGAGGCTCCCCGTCTGGCAGGGAGCTGGTGTAGGAGCCGTCAGTGCGTGGGCCCAGTGCTGTGGGGAGGGCACCCAGAGGGACGTGTGCTGCGGGAGGAGCTGGCGATGGCTTCGTGCGGGAGGCCGTGGTGACCGGACGGAGGAGGAGGCTCTTGCCAGGGCCCCTCGGCCCTCGTGTGGCATGCGGGCTGCCCCTCACCGTCCCCGCGTTCCCCGACAGAACCTGACGGAGCTGGACACCAAGATCCAGGAGAAGGCCATGAAGGTGGACATGGACATCTGCCGCCGCATCGACATCACCGCCAAGCTCTGCGATGTGGCTCAGCAGCGCAACTGTGAGGACATGATCCACATGTTCCAGGTGAGGCCCCCCTGCCCGCCTGCGGGCCTCACGGGAGGGCGCTGCCCGTCCTCCTCCTCCTCGGGAGGCGCCTCCTGGCACCCAGGGGCCCCGGGGGACTGGCTGGGGGGCCAGGAGCGGCCTCTGAAGGGCAGTTCTGGAAGCGTCTCTAACCCGTCTCTCCCCTCTCTCCTCTGTCCGCCTCCTCTCCTTCCTCTTCCTCTCACCTCCTCTGGCTTTCTCCACAGAAGAAACTGGTTAGTTTTGCTCTCACGCGGGCTTATTAACGTCCCAGCCCCGATTCTAAACTCCCCAGGCCTTGGCCATCGTCCGACCTGCTGGGCTTCTCCGCGCAGACTCCTCCCCTCTCGGTGTCCTTGGCCCCCCCCCCCTTCTCTCTGTCCCTCTCTCTGTCCCTTCTTCCGGCTTCCAGATCTGGATATGCGGCTTCGGTTCTCCTTTGTGAACACTGTATCCTCCTCCTCCTCCTCGCAACCTGAAATTTGCTTTTTTGTTCAGTCATTTCATTAGAAAGGCCTTTTATTTTAGGGAGAAAATCCTCATTCAGTCGTTGTGCACATCCTCACGTGGTCGCCACAAGCCATGTCCCCCTCCCCGTACCGCTGCCTTCTGTCTCCTCTGTCTCTCCCTCGGTCGCAGCCCTGTGCCTGTCGCGTCTGTGCGCCCGTCCCTCGGTGACCGGCGTCCTGTGTCTGTCATTGTAACTCTGTCTTCTCTCTCTGTCTGCTCCCCGCCCCCCCCCCCCGCTGGTTCCCGCTTCTCCTCCCGCCGCCCTTTCTCTTCATGCACCGGCCTCGGCTCTGTAGTCTCTGCACTTGTCTCCCATTAAGGTCCCATCCATGGGGGGGCGGAAGCGGGAGCGCAAGGCTGCCACCGAGGAGGACCCCTCCCTGTCGGAGAGTGACGGGTCCCGCCAGCCCGATGGGGATGAGGAGGAGAGCACAGCCCTCAGCATCAACGAGGAGATGCAGCGCATGCTCAACCAGCTGTGAGTCCCGCAGGCCCCGCAGCCCCCCGCAGCCCGAGGCCGGAGCCCCCCCTGACACACGGGCTCCCTGTCTCTAGGAGGGAGTATGATTTTGAGGACGACTGTGACAGCCTGACTTGGGAGGAGACTGAGGAGACCCTGCTGCTCTGGGAGGATTTCTCAGGCTATGCCATGGCAGCGGCAGAGGCCCAGGGAGAGGTAACCTCCCCTCCCGGCCTCGGGGGCCCCCCAGCTCTGCCCCTCCAGCTCACTGCCATCTCCCCTCCCTCCCTGTCCACCTCCTCTCCTCGCTCTGCTTCCCCTCTGTGGCCATCATCCTTCACCTGCTTCTCCCCTTGTTCTTCACCCTTTTCCTTTTTTTTACGACTGTGGGTTTCCTTTAACCTGACTCTCTCTCTCCCCCTTGAAATGAACCCCGCTCCTGCACGGTTCCATCCCTTCCCTTTTTCCCTCCCCAACCCTTGCTTCCCTTTCTACTCCAGCAACAGGAAGACAGTTTGGAGAAGGTGATTAAAGACACCGAGTCCCTGTTCAAAACCCGGGAGAAAGAGTATCAGGAAACCATTGACCAGATAGAGGTAAGGATGTGAGTGGAGGCTGAGCAGCGCAGGTTCCTGGTGGGTGTGGGCAGGGCTGCAGGTGTGGGGGGGTGTCCCATCCTGCGGACCCAGACCCCAGGCCTCCCTTTCCTTTGGGAGGAGGGGGGAGCGCCAGCTGTTGAGCCTCTGGTGGGTTCTTAAGACCTCAGAAGGGAGGCAGACAGATGGGTTCAAGTCTCAGCTCTCTCACTTGCTACTACTCCAACTTCAACAGGCTTCTTAGTCTCTCTAACCCTGTTTCTGTATTTGTAAAATAGGAATCTTTTTTTAAAAATATATTTTATTGATTTTTACAGAGAGGAAGGGAGAGGGATAGAGAGTTAGAAACATCGATGAGAGAGAAACATTGATCAGCTGCCTCCTGCACACCCCCCACTGGGGATGTGCCCGCAACCAGGGCACATGCCCTTGACCGGAATCGAACCTGGAACCCTTCAGTCTGCAGGCCTACGCTCTATTCACTGAGCTAAACCGGTCAGGGTAAAATAGGAATCTTAATAATACCCCCCTCATAGGGTTGCTTGAAGATGGAATGAAATAACACACCTGTGGAGCGCAAGGCAGTGTCGGTTGCTAGTAAGCATGCCCTGTGGTAGTTAGTAGTAGTCAGGGGAGCCCACTCAGGTGGGCTGGACTTGGCCACTCCTTCAGCTCAGCCTGTGAGCTAATGGAGGGATCTCTGTTCGTACTCCCCAGCCTCGAGGAACCTTCTCGAGGTGGCAGGTGGAGCTGGTGCTTTCACTTACACTCTAGGCCGAGAGGGGCTCCAGGGAGGACTTGGGGCACCTGGGATGGAGGGGATTGTGGGGAGCGGAGGCGGAGGTGATGCCTGTGAGCCTCCTGCCCTGGGCGAGGGGTCCTTTCCTGAGCGCTCGACGTGGGGAAGAGGCCGGGGATGAGGCCGGCAGACCTCGTAATGCTCCACCTCTTGAAGCCCATGTGGCATGTTCACGCTCTTGCCGCCTCACGACAAATGGTCCTGCTCTTATAAGTGAAACATGCTTTTGTTTTTTGCCCAGACAAATGCGAAGTGTTTTTAGTTTTTGTTTTTAAATATATTTTTATTGCTTTCAGAGAGAAAGGGAAGGAAGAGAGAGATAGAAACATCCTATATAATAAAAGAGAAACATGTAAATTGACTGTCCCTCCACTACGTTCACCAGCCAATCAGGAATGAGTATGCGAATTAACCCCCAGAAGATGGCAGATTAATTTGCATACACAGGTGTTGGGCGGAGAGCAGAGCAGGAGAGCCGGCAGCTTGAGGTAGTGGGACGTGGCTCCCTTGGTTGCTCCCCCCAAGTTGCTGGGTGGAGAGCAGCATGGGAGAGCCGGAGGCTTGGGGGGACGTGGCTCCCTTGGTAGCTCCCAGCAGTGCAGGGAGCACCAGGAATTCTGGGAATAGTAGTTCCTGGTGGCAGACGGATCTCCTAGACACTAGAGCAAAGTGGGCCTGGAGCAAGTTACTGTTGCAGTTGGGGATGGAGGGAAAGCAAAGGTGAGAGACATAAGTAAAATCAGAGTGTCTAGGAAAAATTAAAGGGAAGATATCCTAAAACTTCCAATAAATCTCCACCATAACGCAAAGAAAAAAAAGCCTCTATTATTCTGTGAGCAACAAACCAAACTGAGTTGGGGTCTCAGGCAATTCACTCATATGATTGCAAAGACAGACAGAAACTCCCAGATTGGAGAGGGCTCCCCTGAGGGCTCCCAGATTGGAGAGGGCTGAGGAACCCCCACAACTCCCAGTGCACGAATGTTACCGCACTGGGCCTCCAGTCAGTGATGAAAAGGAATCACCGATTGGCTACCTCCTGCACGCCCCCTGCTGGGGACCGAGCCTGCAACCCAGGCATGTGCCCTTGACCAGAATTGAACCTGGGACCCTTGAGTCTGCAGGCTAATGCTCTCTCTATACACTGAGCCAAGCCAGCCAGGGCTGCTAAGTGTTTTTGGTTTCTTTTTAAGCCTCACATGATGATTTGAGAGAGAGAAGGCGGGGAGAGAGAGACTTTGAGTGAGAGAGAAACATCGATCGGTTGCCTCTCGTATGCACCCTGACCAGCACCCTGACCTAGGTTCTAACTCACAATCTAGGTCTGTGCTCTGACGGGGATTAAACCCGCAGCCTTAGGTGCACAGGACGACACTATAACCACCTGAGCCCGGGGCGGGCCATGCTAAGGCTCACAGGCACAGCTGGGTTTATGCTGCCAGCGAGGGGATGCAGAGAACTGGCCTTCACTGTCCCCTTTACGCTCACTGTCGCCTCCTCCTTCTCTGCCTGACTCCCTCCCCTGCTCTTCCTCCCTCTTGTGAAGGTGGGTTTAAAGTGTGGTGTTCTCACTGCACCTTCACCAGCAGGGGCCTCGGAGCAGTGGTCCGGGCTGCGTCCTGCCTGCTCCTTTCCCTGGACCAGAGGGGCTTAGTTTACAGCCTGATGTGAAAAGAAAGAAAAGAAAATTCTAAATGGAAACATGCTTTTGAAGATGCTCTCCCAGTGGGATGCCATCAGGGAATGTTGCTCCTGGCAACCCATCTGGGCCAGCCCAGGTCCCTTTATCTTGGTGACCTTTGATCTCTGAGGGTCCGTTGAGACTGAGGCCTGTCCCATTATTGGATGGCTAAGCCCAGGCCCAGGGTGGAGGGTGGGAAGGAATTCTCGCTCCCTCACCTCCTTTCTCCTCTCCATGTGTTCCCAGCCTTAGCCCACCCCTCGCTTTCCCAGGAGTCAGAGTCTCAGCGTGGATTGCTGTGGATTCCTCCTAAACTGCTCATGTCTGCTTGAATTGTGTGAATTACAGGGGACAAACATGTAGAGACAACAGGTGGCAGGCCTAGCCTGGTGTTGTGATGGGATTTATATACAGGTGGGCAAGAGTGGGCTTACAGTTGTGAGTACGAGAAACAGCTTATTCTTGTGTTGTTACTGTGTTACCTTCTGGACCAATGACTGTAAACCTACTTTTCCCCACATCCTGAAAAGACGAGGGGGATCCTGTCCCTCGCTGGCTGGAGCAGTCAGCACGTCCTGCTCGTCTGGCTCGCCCTGCGGGACCCCGGCTGGAACCCCAGCTCTGGAACCAAGGCTGTGCTCCAGCCACAGCCACCAGGCCACCCTCTCATCCGGGTCACTGTCCTGACCATCTCTTGCGTCGGCCTGTGACCCACTTACTTCTCCGAGTTCCCGCCCTCTGTCCAGCTCAGATTAGTTATGGGTGGTTTCCTCTGCTCGGTTCCCATTATTCATGGCTGCTTTCCTGCCCTTTCTCTTTGCTCTCGGGCAGTCCAGCAAATGACCTCCAGGCAGTTTCTTCTGCTTTGCTTTTGGCCCTGCCCTTCGTGCCCCAAACAAAGAGGCAGCTGATTGTCTCTGGCCCAGATCTCTCACCGCCTCTGCACCACCTCTCAGCTCTGCCTCAAAGCCCGAGTCGGGAGGGAGGCCGTATTTCCTGGACTCGGAGCCCCACGTTGTTTCACATGTAGCATTTCTTCCATTGGCATACATTTTATACCAGTAGGACATTGAGTATTGGCAGCAGGTCTTTCTGATAGTCTCTGCAATGGCTTGCAAGGGAGAAAATAAAGTAAAAATGGCCCTGGCTGGTGGCTCAGTTGGTTAGAGCCATGTCCCAGCACCCAAGACTGCAGGTTTAATCCCAGGTCAGGGCACATACAGAAATTAACCAATGAATGCATAAGTAAGAACAACAACTGGCTCGCTCTCTCTCTCTCTCTCTCTTTCTCTCTCTCAAATCAATAAGTAAAATAAAATAAAGATCTAAGGTGAGGCTAAAAGCAAATAAATAAATAAAATATAGAAAATAATGAAAACGGGTGGTAAGAGAATTGAACCCCTTTCAACAGTGTGGACAGGTGTCCTCTATGCAGGAGGCTTGTAGAGACTTCACAGTGAAGTCGTTTCCCATCCAGGTGCCTGCCGTGCACTGTGGAGATCAGTGAGGCCTGGGGCCCAGCCCTTACAGGAGTTGCCCCGATTTAGTGAGGGACACAGACAGCGTTGTGGGGAGTGAGGGATGAGCCAGGCCATGCAGGAATCCCAGGCAGGGAGCGAGGCCACCCACAGACAGTTCCTCCCACCCCCAGGAACTGCCCTCCTTTCCCTCCTGCCGCCAGCCTGGGGAAAGTGGGCAGACCTGGGGCAGATGCCTTTGCATTCCTCTGTAGGCAAAGACTGCCTGGAAAACTAGAAGGAATGACAATATATTGAGTGCCTTCCACTTGGATCAAATTTACTTTTTTTTTTTTTAATATATTGATTTTTTACAGAGAGAAAGGGGGAGCAAGAGGGATAGAGAGTTAGAAATATAGATCAAATCCCTACCGGGGATGTGCCCGCAACCAAGGTACATGCCCTTGTCTGGAATCGAACCTGGGATCTTCCAGTCTGCAGGCTGACGCTCTATCCACTGAACCAAACTGGTCAGGGCCAAATTTACTTTTATTTTAAAATATATTTTTATTGATTTCAGAGAAGGGAGGGGGAGAGATAGAATCATCAATGATGAGAGAGAATCATTGATCGGCTGCCTCTTGCAGGGACTGAGCCTGCCGCCCAGGCATGAGACCTACTGGGAATGGAACCGTGACCTCCTATGCTCAACCACTGAGCCGTGTTGGCTGGGCCTGACTTATTAATTTTTAAAATATTTTTATTGATTTCAAAGAGGAAAGGAGAGGGAGAGAGAGAGAGAAGCGTCCACGATGAGAGAGAATCGATTGGCTGCCTCCCACACTTCCCCCCCAACTGGCGATCGTACCCAAGCATGTGACCTTGACTTGGGACCTTTCAGTTTGCAGGCTGACAGCTGTATTCACTGAGCCCAACCGGTCAGGGCTGATTTACTTTTAAATCTGAGCCCTCAGCTGTGCTGCCTGGACCCCCTGCCCCGTGGTGCTCTTGGCGTGTTTGCCTCCTGGGGGTTGGGAGCAGAGTCACTGCTGACCTGCCGGCCCTGCCCTGTCCCTGCCACAGCTGGAGCTTGCCACAGCCAAGAACGACATGAACCGGCACCTGCATGAGTACATGGAGATGTGCAGCATGAAGCGGGGCCTGGACGTGCAGATGGAGACCTGCCGCCGGCTCATCACCCAGTCCGGGGACCGGTAAGGGCTGCCCCCCGAGTGGAGGGCTCTCCCACCTTCCCTCGTGCTTCTTCCAAGGGCACCTGCAGGGAGGGCGCAGCGGCCCGGATCCCCTTGGCGGGCAAGCCCTAAAGACCCTCCACAGGAACTCGCATCTGGCTGTGGGCTCAGGGGAGGTCACCGGGTATGTGGCCCAGTGGATGTCCATTCACGGCTGGGCAGCTGAGACCACCCAATGCCACTCACTCTGAGGGTTCCCTGGTGAGAGGCAGCTAAAGACTGACCGGGAGCAGAAGGGGTGTGAGGTAGACGTTTACCGAAAGCCAAGGCCATCCTTTGTGCATTTGACCATGTAACACCACAACAAAAGAGGAAAAAAGCCATGAAAATTCCACAAATAGAAAGCGGAGCCACCCTGTCAGTGCACTCGGCTCAGGGGGCGTCTTTTATTTCGAGTATTTCTGAACCCCGGGCCTCCCGAAGCCCTCAAGGTAAAGATGGGACGGCTCCCCCATCGGTCCCCTCCCACTCCCTCGCCTGGCACCCACCCTCCCTCCGTGGTCCTCCTGCCCTGGCCCCACAGGTCATTCACCAGAGAACGAGGCCGAGGGGGCGGAGTGCCAGCCTCACCAGGGTCCTGCCTGCCCCCAGGTGACAACTGGTGTTTTTTTCCAGAAAGTCTCCCGCTTTCCCTGCTGCCCCGCTCAGCGACCCGCCGCCACCGCCTAGCGAGACGGAGGACTCCGATCGAGATGTCTCATCTGATAGCTCCCTGAGATAGGGACCTGCCTCTGGCCCCACCTCAGAGTCGGGGTTCGGGGTTCGCAGAGGGAACTTCCTTTGTCCCGGCTGCACCAGGCCTGGCCCCGGAACAGGGCCGCTCCTCCCTCGGGCTTCCTCCCTCGGTCCGTGGCCTCTCCAGGTTCTAGGTGTCTGGAGCAAGGCTTGGCCTGCCCTTCCCAGGCGACTCCTGCCACAGCTGGGGCTCTCCTGACCTCATGCACGGGTGTCTGCTCCTCCCCATCTTTAAAATGCTGCCAGTGAGACTGTGGCCCCACAACTTCTCCCTTGAATAAGGAATGTGATGTCAGAACCCCCCACCCCCGTGGCTCACACCCGATTCTGTCCTGGTGCTAAGTGGCCCAGGCACGTCCCGGGCATGTGCAACACAGGCAGTGGGAGAGGGGTCCCTCCGTGTGGCAGGCAGGATGCAAAGTCCTCCCTCCGTTGTCCCAAGTGCTCCAGTCACCTGCCTGTGGACAGTAAGGATGTGGCCTGACCCCTCCCTCATGGAAATGCCATATTGAAGGGGTCTCTGCCCCTTGTGTAGTGGCTTCTGGGTCTGACTGGGTGCAGGATCATGGAGGTTGGAAGCTCGTCCCCCAGTCACTGCTGAGTGACAGAAAGGTGAAGCTACACGTGTGTGCACAGGTGTGTGCGTGAGTGCTCAGGGTCTCATGTCAAGGATCAGCAGCTGTGTCTCCTACGTGCCTGTCAGAGACCAACAGGCCGAGGAAGATGTCTGCACTTGCAAAACCTTGGAGACACTGGGGAGACGGGATTGAGGCCTTAGCTTAACTGCCAGGGAGCTGTGCTGAGCTGACATGTGAATGGAATCTTTGAGAATGAAACCGGAGTATTTATTGACCGCCGTGTCACTGACTGAATCTCTTCTGGTGGTAGGTATGTGCGTTCCGTCTCCATTTCATCAACAGCAGGTGGTCATTCAGTTCTAAGGAACTTGCCCTGAGTAAACCTCACGTGGCAAACCAGGGTCTCCACCCAGGTGGCAGGCACCATCCCATGTGCCTCACCCACATTTCCCAGATTTAGTCAAGGTCCTTCCTGTGTACCAGGTGAGGGTCTAAGAGATGGGGCTGGAGTACGGCGAGGAAAAGGTCTGGTCCTTAGAAGTGGCGGTGCTGGACACAGCACCCAGAGAGTAGAAGTCCCTTCCCAGCAATGCCCGGGTGCACACTTGGTAAGGGGTGCTCCAGTCATGCCAGCTCTCAACCTACCCCCAAGGCTGTGCCTCCTTGGGGTGAGCAAGGCCCTTTGCTACTCTGAACAAGAGCCTTTTCACCTTATTATCAGCCCCATTCCCTTCCCCTCCCCCCCAGACCCTGAAATGAGGTAAATATGCAGAGTTGGCTGGGTGCAGTGAACTTTATTGATGGTGCACGACAAAGCAGGGCTCCCTAGGCCCCTCCCCTTCTCCAGGGGGTCTGGGATGGAAACGGTGGTCAGGAGGTTCTCAGTGTCGGGGGATCGATCTGGGGTAGGGACTCCCCAGCAGCGGAGGGCCTCTCTTCCTCTTGCTGGGGCTGGTGGTCCAGGGGGCTCTTATTCCTTGGAGGCCATGTGGACCATAAGGTCCACCACCCTGTTGCTGTAGCCGAATTCATTGTCATACCTGGAAGGGAATGAGCATGAGGTGTTATTTTTCTGAGCCAGCCACCAGAGGGCGCCAGACCAACAATCAGTCCCCCCCCCCCCCTGCCCCCACTAGGCCACATACCAGGAAACAAGCTTGACAAAGTGGTCATTGAGGGCAATGCCAGCCCCAGCATCAAAGGTGGAGGAGTGGGTGTCACTGTTAAAGTCGCAGGAGACCACCTGAAGAAAGAAGGCCAAGTATGGGAACCCAGTCTTGGTCAGTAGGGCTGTGGACCCCAAGCTCCCTGCCCCATCAGTACCTGGTCCTCGGTGTAGCCCAGGATGCCCTTGAGGGGGCCCTCTGCTGCCTGCTTCACTACCTTCTTGATATCATCGTATTTGGCCTAACAAGGTGAAAAAACGATATGGTTATTCAGGTTCCAATACTGCCACCATTCTACCCGAGACCAGCCCCCAGCCCAGTGCTGCGCCAGCCCACACTCACAGCTTTCTCCAGGCGGCAGGTCAGATCCACAACGGACACATTGGGGGTGGGGACACGGAAGGCCATGCCAGTGAGCTTCCTGCAGACACAGGGAAGTGGGGTCAGTACCAGCTCCTGGTTCCCCCAGACTCCAAGTCCAGAAAAGCAGGAAAAAGTCTCACCCATTCAGCTCAGGGATGACCTTGCCCACTGCCTTGGCAGCGCCCGTAGAAGCAGGGATGATGTTCTGGGCAGCCCCTCGGCCATCGCGCCACAGCTTCCCAGAGGGGCCGTCCACGGTCTTCTGGGTGGCAGTGATGGCGTGGACTGTGGTCTAGAAACATGGAGGACAGAGTGAGGGCCCTGCACAGTGCTCACCACCCACCCTTCAACCTCCCTCCTCAACTTTAGGAGAAAGGGATACAGTGACCCAAGCCAATGCCCAGCCCAGGGCCGGGTTGGAGGAGGAGGAAGGAGGAACCAGTCCTGGGTGAGAAGTGAACGTGCTGAGGTCACTTTCCCATCATTCTCACCATGAGTCCCTCCACGATGCCGAAGTTGTCATGGATGACCTTGGCCAGGGGGGCCAAGCAGTTGGTGGTGCAGGAGGCATTGCTGAAAAGAGGCAGGCCAGTCAGGGGCCAAGGTGACCCTCCTCCACCCGCAGCACTCACCACCCAACCACGCCTCCACTCCCTCCTGCCACGCTCACCTGACGATCTTGAGGGAGTTGTCATACTTGTCATGGTTCACACCCATCACAAACATGGGGGCATCGGCAGAGGGGGCAGAGATGATGACCCTCTTGGCTCCGCCCTTCAAGTGAGCCTGCAGCAGAGGAGGCGTTACAAGGGGCTGCATATCTAGCAGCCTCTGCTTCCCACTGTACCTTTCTCGGTCTAAGACAGCTCTCTCATCACCCCCCCATCTTCTTACAATGCCAACTCCATCTGTAGCCTCCCTGCCACTCACCCCAGCCTTCTCCATGGTAGTGAAGACACCGGTGGACTCCACAACATACTCGGCACCAGCATCACCCCATTTGATGTTGGCGGGATCTCGCCTACAAGGGCAGACAGGACAAAGCTCAGGGACATGAGCACCATGCACCCAATGTGGTCACCCCATCCTAGCACCTCCCCCGAAGCAAACTTATGACTGTTCTTCCACACTCACTCCTGGAAGATGGAGATGGGCTTCCCATTGATGACAAGCTTCCCGTTCTCAGCCTTGACTGTGCCTTTGAACTTGCCGTGAGTGGAATCATACTGGAACATGTAGACCTGGAGGGGCAAGCAAGGGCTTCAAGGGGCTGCACAGCCATCAGTCTCTGCTTCCCACCCCAGCCATACAGGCAACACTCACCATGTAGTTGAGGTCGATGAAGGGGTCATTGATGGCGACAATATCCACTTTGCCAGAGTTAAAAGCAGCCCTGGTGACCAGGCGCCCAATGCGGCCAAATCTGAGGGACAGAAGAGGCGAGAAGGCATGAGGAGGAGGGAGCTGAGAATTCTCCTGTAAGTCGCCCACTCATCCTCTTTCAAAAGGAAGGTAGTACTTTCCTGCCACCCACCGACTCCACAGCATGGCCACCAAGTAAAGGCTTCTATCTCGTTCAAAGAGGTGATCAGGCCCCAAGACTTGCCCAACCCCTAGTCCTCTGAGATAGATTTTTTCAAATGTTCAGAGTATCTTTAATTTCTATTTCTCTTCATTGTTTCAAGTATTACGAATGTCCTCCCACATTGAACCCAACCCCCTCCCCTACCCCCCTGCCAGGCAATGAAATCTTGGGAGCAACAGTGCAGGGCACTCCTACTGCCACCCACAGTCTGGCACATGCATCCATCCCCCCACTCTCTGTGCCCTGGCAATGCTGGCTCCTCTGTCCAGCTTCAGGCCACGCCCCTATGGAGCAAAGACCTGTATACTCAGCATCACCAAGCTCAAAGGGCAGGAGTAAAGGTCGGAGTTAACTGGCTGGGGGGAAGCCCACCTCTTCTCCAAGCCCCTCCTACAAAAGGGATGAGCTGTTTTCAGCCCCCAAGAACCCTTCCAGCTGCTAAGCTACCTGCCCTCCCTAGCTGCTGCAGAAATCAGGCAGTAGGAGCAACAGATGTGTATGTGCCGGGAAGGAGGTGAGAGCAGCAGCCAGGCCCCCAGCCGCAGAAAGGTCAGGGCTATATTTAACCCCAGGTTGGGGTAGTCGGGATCTGGTTTCCGGACGATGGAATGGGGAGAAGGGCAGGGTTCCCACGGCTCTCAGACACCCAATCCTCCCAGTGACCTTCACAGCCTGGTCTTTAGGGTTGTGTGCGCTCCAGGCTGGGTGAAAGGAGTTTTGAGGGGAAGCTGGTGTGGAGAGGGGCTGCCGCTACAAGGAGCCATTTTATGGTGGAAAATTTCTAGCTACCATGACTCAGCGGCCCTAGCGTGGCTCTAGGCCACGCTACCACACCTCCCGGGAAAGAGAGAAAAAGGGACACAAAAGGCCCCCACACCACGTTTCTGATTCGCCACTGAGCTGGGCCAAGCACCCTCTCCAAGGGGAGAAGTGCGGGCAGGCCAAGGATGGTTTAGGGTGGATGCGGCCGAGCTCCGAGGTCCAGCTCTTTGGAGAGCAGCACGGAAAGCCTTGCCTCATCAGGTTTACCGGATAAAGGCGACTCCACCCCACGGAGGCAGGAGGGTTAGTCACAGGCAGGGAGGGAGGAAGACTGGAGGTAAGGGAGGTTTCCTAACGGCGATTCATTCATTTCCTTCCCAGTTGCAACATGGCGGCGAGGTGACCGCAGAGGAGCCCGCCCCGATGCGAGGGCGCGAGCGGTGCCTCCTGCATCCCAGGTGGGGCCGAGGGGGGAGGGGGCGTCCTCCCGGCACGTGACCCCAGAGGGCGCGAAAGGGGAGAAAGAAACCTCAGCGAGGGGGGGAAGGGGAGGGTCCACAGCCTGGAGCGGAGGGCCCTCCTGCTCGTCTGGGCGAAGGCTCCGGGCGATCTGCCCCCCCCACGCAGGGGCGGAGGTGCAACAAATGGACGCGGGGGACAGAGGCCCTCTGAGGTCGGCGCTCTGACCTTGAGTTCTCCTTGGGGGTGGGGGGGCCCGACCACCCACGCGTCCCCCAGCGCTTGCAGAGGCGCAGGCAGGGCAAGACCTGCCGCCCCCTAACTCACCCGTTCACTCCGACCTTCACCATCGCGTCTCAGGGTTGTGGCTGCTGGAAAGAGGGTGAGCATCAGCGCGCGGGCGAGAGCGGGTCCCTCCTCCCGGCTCCCCCTCCCCCTCCCAGCCACCATCCTCTCCCTGCGCCGCCGCACGTCCCCCTCCGCCATCGCCCCGAGGCGCACGCCCCGCGCCCCAAGCCGCCCTCCCCGCGCGCGGCCCCTTGGGCACGTCCCCAGGGGCTTGGAGACGCTCCTGGCGGCGCCCGCCCGCTGTTCTTTACCTGGCACCGCGCGGAGGAGAGGCTGCGTGACGAACTGGAGGAGCAGAGCGCGCTCGGCGGCGGCTGCAGCCGCAATTTATAGCCACCGGGCGGGCGGGGGCGGGGGTGACGCCAGCCACCTCCCCCTCCCGCCGCTCGCCCAGTCTCAGCCCAAGGGCGCGGAGGCCTGAGCTACGTGCGCCCGTAAAATCTGGAGTAGCCGGGCCCCTCTTTTTCTTTTGGACCCGCCTGGTTCTCCGCATGGGCACGCCTCGCGCGTTGGGCTGGGGACGGAGAGGGAGGGGACTGAGAGCGGCCCCAGGGAGGAGGTGATGGTGATGGTACCGAGGACGTGCCCGTGGGCTTGCGGAGACGGTGGCCTCGGGGACGGCAGCCCTGGTGAGACCTGAGTCCACCCAGGAGCCAGGGCGTTCATGTTGCAGCGCGCATGGAACCGCGGGACGGGGAGCAGGCGGGGTGGGGACTTGGAGCTGCAGCCGCGGCGGCTGCGGGCTGCACGCGGCCACCCCGACCCCTTTCTCTCAAAGGCGAGAGCGAGCGGGAAGGCTGAGGAACTTCTCGAGGCTCTTCGGTAGTGACACTGGAACAGGCGAGGAGAAAGCCGGGAGGGGCCCCTGCGCCCGCTGCGTGCCCCCTCCCGGTCCCCTGGCTCCGGGCCTCTCCGGGCCGGGGGCCTGCGCTGGGCGCTGAGCTGCAGGGCCGGAACGGAAGGAAGGAGGTTGAGGGGGAGGCATCTGCGCTGAAGGTCACGCTGTCCTGCAGCTCGGGCCGCCGGGAGACCTGATAATCGGGGCAGACACGCCGGCCCTGTATGCACCAGCGGCTCTCGCCCTGGCCTGGCCCGGGCCGAGGGCGGATGGATCACTGCTAGGGCCACCCACAGGGTCGCTGCTGGGAAACCCGAGGGCTGTGCGGCCCAGGAGACAATGCCCCTTTCACCCACTCCAGCCCAGGGCAGAGAGCAGGACGTGAGGGCGGAAGTCCCTCCCCATCCTGGGACGCGCTGACCAGCCCGGAGCCAGGGGCTCTCCAGCACTGGCTGCGCCCGGGCGATGTTGGGGGCAGGGTGAGGAGCCTGGAAGGGAAAAGGCTGGGAGGTCCGGGGCACCTGGTGGGAACAGTGGGGGAAGGGAGCCCAGTGGGTCAGTATCCCAGGCTGTGCCAGGTTTGGGCTGAAGATGGAGGCTGGTTCTGAGCACTTGAGAGGAAGGAGGGTTGAGAAGAAGGTGGGGTAAAATGGACATTGCCCATCAACAGGTGTGGGGGGGACGGGATCTGGGGCCTCTTTGCTGGCCCAGCATAACCTGACACCAGCCCCCTTTTCTAACTAAAAGCCTGGAGCTAAGTTTAGCTGGTGATAACCTTTGCTTAAAAGGCAGAGCGCATGCTGTCTGCACCCCATTCCCTTCCCTTTCTGGGATTGCCCGCCCTCCAGGCAAGCCAAGGCTGTGTCCAGGCAGCCAGCAGCATGGGTGGGGCCCAGGCCTTTCAAGATCAGCAGATCAGGGCCAGAGGGCACCTAGTGTTGAGAGGAGGTGGGAAGCCACTTCAGAGTGGGCTGGGCGGTGGGAGGCAGCTGCCCCTGCTCTGCCGGGACCATCAAGGCTTCCTGACGATGGTGGTGGGGGGTCTTCAGGACACCCTCCCTGCTCCTGAACTGCCCAAAGCATGTGTCTGAGGTACTGGCTTCCTCTCTGCCTCCATTTCTCTTTTTAATTTAAAATTTATCACTTAAAGTATTACAAAGAATATTACATGTCTCCTTTCCCCCTCTCCCCCCAGCCTTCCCTACCCCCTCTCCATTTCTTATTACTGTCCCCTGTTAAAAAACACACAGAGGGAGCTTAGTGCCTCAGTGCCCACTGACGCAGTGTGTTGTCATGACAACAAGCTCAGCCTCCATTTCCAGGTGACTCAGCAGAGAATTGGGGAGGTGGAAGGGGTGACAGGCTTCAGGCGGCAGCACACTAGCAGCACCTGCACCTTAGGGGTTGACTTCCTGCAGACCCCGAAACACGGGGAGGGGTCCCAGGTACAAAGACACTGTTTCAAGATTGTCTAAGCTGGAGGGGATCGCGACCTGACCTTCCATCAGCCAGGCCAGGCACCTGTCTTTAGATAGGACTAGGGAGCACAAGTGGGGGTGAGGCCAGGACACAGAGAAAGCCACCTTTGGCCTAAAGTAAGGTTTTTCAAGCTCAGCACTATTGACTGACATTTGAGAGCAAACAATTCTTTGTTGTGAGGTCTGTCCTGTACATTGTAGGGTATTTAGCATCACCCCTGGCCTCTGCCCACTACATCAGCGGTTCTCAACCTGTAGGTCGCGACCCCTTTGGCGGTCAAACAGCCCTTTAACAAGGGTCCGCCTAAGACCATCCTGCATATCAGATATTTACATTATGATTCATAACAGCAACATTACAGTTACGAAGTAGCAACGAAAACAATTTTATAGTTGGGTCACAACATGAGGAACTGTATTTAAAGGGCCAGAAGGTTGAGAACCACTGCACTAGATGCTGATAGCACCCCTCCCTTCTAGGTGGTGGTAACAAAAAAGGTCTCCACACATTGCCAGACACCTGCTAGAGGACAAAACATTGCCCTCAGGTTAAGCATCACAGAGCTGGAGACCTGCCACTGCCTGTTCTGCACAGTGAAGCGATGCTGTCACTGGAGCAGGTAGGGAGGTTGAGAAGGGAAAAGGGAGGCACTGAGGAGCAGGAATTATCAGCCCTTGAGGTGGGCCCATACCCCTGGGCTCATCTTTCTTTCCGGATCAATAACACTACCTGCTGCCTGCATCTGGGCTAATGTGAAAGATGAAACAAAGACACGCTTAGGAAAAATGTCTAAAAGCATAAAAACATTTATTCATTACAAAACAAGGAGACCGGCAAACATATTCTAGTGAAAGCAGCTCCACTCACTTTAGTTAGGCTGGCTTAAGAGAAATGCCTTACGTTATAAAAATGATTTATGTATTAAAAGTCCAAAGAGACAGGCAAGTATTTCTCAAGAGGAACGGCATTCAAGGTCACCCCCACAGGATACCCTACACAGCAGGGATGGGAACAGGCAAGCCAATCTCTAGGACCTGTGCTTGCGCGTAGATGCTCGGCGGATGGGGGTAGTTTTCTTCGGAGTCTCATCTTCCGTCATCTCTGCTGAAAGCTCTATTCCAATAATTGGAGGAACGAGAAAAAGCTGAGTCACAAAGGTGGTGAGCAATAGATCTCGGAGAACAAATGGGACAGGCCCAGCCACACTACAGAATAAAGTCCAAACTATAGGGAGGAAGACCACTGGGGTGGGGGTGGGGCGGATAGTGGGTAGAGAATCTACACAGCAGGACCCCATGGAAACCAGTCCCCATCCCCCAAGCTGTGCCCCTTCTAGGCCTGCCATACCTTCCTCGCTGGACTCATCACTCGAGAAGACAATTTTGGGTTTTTTCTTCCTAACTCGCTGCTGGGTGTTTGCCTGCCGACAGGTAGTGCGGGCAGAGCGGGCAGTGTGGCGGGGCTCAGGTGTGACAAAGTCATTGTCTGAGGCTGCAGAAGCCAGATGCTGGTGCCTAGAGACTAGAAAAGGCAGAAGCATGAGTGTAAAAGAAAAAAAAAAAAGAACCTCTATCTGAGAGAAGGGCTGGGCTGGTTTCTCCCCCATGGGGCTGCCTCACATACCCGAGGACTGTTTCTTGGCTGCTGGGGTTTTCTGGCTATCCCCTTGGCCAATCTCAAGGTCCTCTATTGCATCCAACCCTCTTGTGTGACAGGCCCGAAGCTTCTGCTCAAATTCATCTATTACAGCCTGGAGGGGAAGGGAGACTGAGATCAGGCTTGGAAATAGTTATTTCTATGATTAAAAAGAAACAAGGCCATGAAGACAAGGTGAAAGCTTAAAACTGGAAATGTAAAAAGATCAGTTGTTGCTGCTGGGGGTTGGGGGAGAAAGGTGTGCGGAGCAGGGTTTTTAGGGCAGTGAATCTATTCTGTATGGTACTGCAAAGGTAGGCTTATTATACATTTGTCCAAAACTACAGATGTACAAGCAGCAATAGTGAACCTAGGGTCAACCATGGACCTTGGATGATAGTGATGTGTCCATGGAAGTTCATCAGTTGTAACAAAGGTGTCACTCTGGTGGGGATGTTGACAATGGGGGAGGCTGTGTGCATGTGTGGGGGCAGAGGGCACCTGGGAGAACTATACTTTCCACTCAAGTTTGCTATGAACTTAAAGCTACTCTAAAAATTAAAGCCTATTAAGAAAAAGAGAAAAAGAAACAAACAGGACCTGGAGACAGAAAGATCTGGTCTCAGGTCACCCAGGTTACAATCACGCCGGGGATGAGGAAGGCAGCACTGTGGGGAAGAGCCTCAGAAGGCCAGGCTGCGAGAGCTAGTGCTGGAACACAGCGGCCCACCTTGCCCTCGGGCTTGGCTCCTCGCCGCAGCTTGCCCACAACTGACAAAAAAGCACTGAAGACGGACTCATCTGACAGTTTATCTCCAAAGCATTCAAAATTGTCCAGTATCTTGCGGAGGCCTCGCTCTGTGAGGGGCAGCTGTGACACACAGTAGGCCAGGTCCCGGTACTGCCGCTCAGTTCTGCAGATGGGAAAGGCCTTGTGAGGAGCATCGAGACAGAGGAAGTAAAGGCCCACCCTCACCCCCAGGATGCTCTTTCTACTGCAGGGCCCCGCTCAGCACCAAGATGCCTCAGGAAGGCAGCATACCGGGCCGTGCGGAACCGCTGACACAGCTTCTCCACCAGGCTCTCAGTCTGCTTGTCCTTGGTGATGTAGGAGAGCAGCTGCCTGCAGGGAGGTGGGATGCTGATGTGCTATGGCAGAGGCAGCTCTATACCCACCCACCACCACCAACCCCGCCCCTCCCCTAGCACTAGCCCCTGTCAATCTCTTGCCTTAGTAGAATCTTCTCTGGTGTGGCCCACGCCTACCTCACTATTCATTCCTTCTAACTTCTCCCAGTCCCCAGAGAAGGGTCCATCCCACTCTCCTGAGGAATTTCCACTGTGAATGTAAATTTATAACAAAAACAGCTGCCATCTAGTTAATACTATGTGCCTAACGCCATGCCAGGAACGTATCCTGCCGAATCTTCTCAAGAACCACCGCATGTATGGTGTGGTTCCATAGATTACAGCGGAGCTGAAGAATCCCGACCACCTGTCATAGCCGTCGTAACACTGAAGCACATCACTTGTGTGAACTCACTGCCCTGCCAGGAGTATCCCATACACATACAATTATGTACGGGACCTCATACCTGATAATGATAATGACCTGCTATTGGCTCATGTATTTAGTGTATTATACTTTTAATCACTTTATTTATTTAAGTATATTTAGTTGATTTCAGAGAGGGAGGGAGAGATAGAAACATTAATGAGAGAGAATCATCAATCGGTTGCCTCCTGCACGTGCCCCACTGGGGATCAAGCCCACAACCTGGGCATGTGCCCTTGAGCGGAATTGAACCTGGGACCCTTCGGTCCACAGGCCGACGCGCTATCATTTTGAAGTATACTCTATTTATGAAAGAAAAGTTCGCTGTGAAACACAGTGCTGTGACCTGGCAGCAGCCTCAGACCTCCTGTGTTTACCATGTGCTTGGTTGCACCATTTTCTCTTGGCCTTGATTTACCCTCACGTGGGTTTGCACAGGAACACGCTGTGCAGGCTTGCAGCCTAGGAGCAAAGGGCTGTCTCCCACAGCCTAGGTGTGCAATGGACTATACCGTGTAGGTTTCTGTAAGTGTACTCTGAGGTTCACTTCACACAATGATGAAATTGCCTAACAGTGCATTTCTCAGCCAGTATTCCTGTTCGGTGGCACATGACCCTACACGTTTGTTTGATTGCTAAGCCTGTGCTAGGTGGAGAAACATGCCCCAAGGCCCAGGGAACCATACTTACTTCATGATGGTATGAAAAGGCTCTTCTTTCACCCCTCCCTCAGGGTCTGACAGGCGGCTGATGATATCTGGAAGCAGGTTATAGACTGCATTGCCCTGTAAGACAGAATCATGCGAAAGATACGAGGTGACCTACATGTTCCCTCGGCAGCAAACCCCAAGCTGCCTCCCTGTCTCTCACCTTGTGGGAAAGCTCATTGAAGAAGTTCTTGGCCAGGGCAGCGATCTGAGGCACAGGGTCAATGAGCAGCACAGCCATCTCGCTAACCTGTCCTTTCACCTTCACCATGTCCTTGAGGATCAGGTGGGTCATCACCAGCCCTGCTGTTTTCCGCACTTGCTGAGCTGGGTCCCGGAGGCTAGGAATAAAACCTTGTCATTGGGACCAACACCATGGGCTATACCCTGACACGAGTAGAAAAGTCCTCAGCAGGAACTAGTACCCCTTCTTACTGATTCTAGAAGAAGTTAGAAAGCTGTCTAGAGCTGAAAGGTGGAACTGAGGAAAGAGGTCAAGCTTTAGCCAAGTCTTTAGACAGTCTGTCAATCCCTTTGAGGTCATATGTAGCCAGGACCTGTACAGGTCAAGTACTAAGCAGATGTTCCAGGGTAATCCTAAAGACTAGGGAAATACAGCTTCAGTGATTCTTATACTGACTTCACTAGACCCTCCCAGAGCTGGCAGGACTGCTTACACCTTGTGAAGGATCTCCTACCGAGCATACAGATGAGGTGTCCAGGGGTCCACCAGGTTGGGGAAGCGAATGGCCAGATCCCCAGTAGCAATCATGATGTTAGACCGGAGAATGGGGAGCGAGGACTTTTCTAGCATGGTGAACAGAAGACGAAGCTGGGAGTCACAGAAAGAGGCACTAGGGGCAAGGAGAGGATCATCAGGGAGCTCATGCCATCTCCATCCTCCCTGAGAAGGCAGTACCAAACACCAAAGTCTACCTGATCATGCAGAACTTGCCAAGGGCAAGCGACGCAGCTGCACAGAGCTCTGGATTGCTATAGAGGCCAGGGTTGTTGCAGACTTTAAGCAGAAGTGGAACAAAGGCAGCCAACATCTGTTCGCCTATTGGAAGAAGAATTCTAGGTTTGGGATAGGTTATCTCAGTTGGGGAGAAGGTCACTCAATAATTCTTCTTACCACCTAGCAGTTCCATCTCACAGATATTTCGGATTAGTTCTGCCTCTGTGTCATCAGCAGTGGCCCCAACCAGTCCCATCTCCTCCTCCATGGTGGTCTCAGTGCTTGTACTCTACCGGCAAAGAAGCCAGAGATCATGGGTGATCAGAGACAAGAGTTTTTACTCCAGCCTCACCTTCATTTTGCATAAATAAATCTGGGGAAAGGCGAATTCTGCAAAACCATTCATAGAATTGTCTGTAGAGGAAGGACTCCCAAATTAAAGAGGAAAAGAACTAGGTCCCCTATATGTGTTTTTAAATTGCCAAAGCATATTCCTACATCTCTTAACTCATCCTCATAGAAGTAACTGATTTCCTGTAAGTGGTAAATAGATGGATCATGCCAGACAATGGTTCAAGGTCATAGAGAAGGTCAGACCTTACCCCACTGCTGCCAGGCTGTGTCTTAAGTTTGCAAGACATCACTACCTCTAGTGGAGAGAATACAAGGTCCCCGTCAGGTGGCAGGCCCACTCACGAAAGCTGATGGTGTGTGCATGTTTTGACAAACACTGCCTCAAGCAGAGCCTCTACTTTATGCCGAGGATCTAACTAAGTGCTGTGTATTTACACAGAACTTTCTTGGCTGATCGTGGGCAGATTGTTCCATCTTTGTTCTCACTCATCTCAGAGCAGTAGCAGCGAGGAGGCAGTGTGGTCTTCATTTCATTTATTAGGAGGGAAGAAGCAGAGTTCCCAGAAGGAAATGTGAATGACCCGGGATCATGAAAATGTCTGGGAAATGCCTGGGACATGAACCCAAATGCCCAGGTGCTCCTTCACCTTCTCCTTCAGCTCTTTAGTTTTATTCTCCCGTTCTTCCCGAAGAACTCGGCGACGACAGAGCTCTCCACTGACGGCCTGTTCCAAATGTACCAGCTGCTGCAGAGCCACATCCCCAGCCAGGGACAGCAGGTTCATCAGCAGGAAAGTGGAGAGCATGGGGGTCTCCTCTGGGGCGGGAGGAAAGGCAGGGAGAAAAAGACATAATCAAGTCTCACAGGGCGCTGCCTCCTGTTTTCACTGATCTTCTCCTTGCTCAAGTACTACACAAACTAGTGAAGCAAGAGATGGGGCGGGCATAGTGGTGACTGGTCCAACTTGAGTGACAAAAAAGCGAGTGTGGGCTGAGGGGTCAGGAGTTGTTGTAGGAAGTGGTGGTGGCAGTGGCTTCTGGCTACTGGCCCATCGACCCTCTTGCTACTTACTCGGGTCATTCTGGGGGGTGCTCTTCTCCATGAGCTTCTCCAGGGCCTGCTTCGCACATCTCTGCAATATCTGGGCACAGATCATCTCGGGGCCCTCTGCCAGCTGGTAAATGAGGGTCACAGCCACCTCTTTGAAGGGGATCCAGAGTGGGTCTGGGTGGACAAAGCCTGCATAGAAGAAGAGAGAAGTTGTCCACCACAGACAAAGGACACAGTTCTGCTCAAGGCCCTTCATGATAGCTCACCTTCTGTGACCATCTCCTGTAGTCGCTCAAATAACCTATGTTCCTGCGGCAGTCGGAAGGGAGGGTGACGTTTGCCCAGGGAAGGCTGTTGGGAACAGAAAGACAGCATGTGGGTGTGTGGAGGTGAATAAAAGGACCCCCCCACCTCCCTTAATTTAGATGTAGCCACCCTACATACCTTTCTCCTGTCAGAGATGTTGGCAATGGCAAGGCACACCTGTTGGGCCAGCCTGTAGTCCTGTGGAAACTTCTTTTCCAGCCCTATGCTCACCAGTGTGTCTAAGTTGCTACCCACAATTTCCGGCTTTCCTCTAGGGGAAGGAAACCATAGTTAAAGCTAGTTATGGACAGGACTCTGCTTTGTGGGACAAAGCATGGGTAGGTAGGTAGGGCTTCCAGAGCCTTGCAACACTAGAGGCTCTGATCCAGGCCGCCCCTAGGAGCCCCTCTTTCTCTACCGATGCCACTATTTCTCCAAGCAGGGGTGCTGGTACTTTCACTATCGTATTTTCCACGTAGGAAGCCAGCTCCAACAGGGCTCAGCGGGACATAACTACTATTCCTGAGGGATAGGGTGCCTTCTCAGAACCTCCCTTTCCTCTCTCACCCGACTGCCCATCCGGATTTGGGCCTTACCGTGCCATCATTCCAAGAAGCATGACGGAGGAACAGCGCTCCAGAGGGGAGCAGGGGACCTTCTCAGTGGCCCGCTCCCAAAGCAGCTGGGTCACTGCCGGTTTCAATTCATCCTTCTGCACAAACTCACAGAGCTGAAGGGAAAAAAAACGGCTGAGGCTAAAAGACAACAATTGCCCTGGTTCTTGGCCCACTTCTCTGGAGAGAATATGAGAAGCCGAGGTGGGTAAAAGCAATACTCAGGAATGGAAAAGGAAGAAGCAGGCTCAAAATGGAAAGCAGGGGCTTGGGGAGGTACTTCCAGTTCTGCTACTTTTCTACCCTCATGTCATCAAAACTATGTTCATTAAGATGACACACTGAAGCTGACCTTGTGGAGCTCCATGTGCTCTCCAGTTCTACTTTCCAGCTGTTGCTACAAACCCAACATGCCTAACATGGGAAGCCTTCCTTGCCTTTTCATTTTGCCAGTGACTGGCACCAATATTCCCTTAGTCCCATATGCTTAAAATTTCAGTTACCTAATTTTTTTAAATTTATTTTTTATTGATTTCAGAGAGGAAGAGAGAGGGAGAGAGATAGAAACATCAATGATGAGAGAGAATCATTGATCAGCTGCCTCCTGCATGTCCCCTACTGGGGATCGAGCCCGCAACCTGGGCATGTGCCCCTGACCGAAACTGAACCTGGGACCCTTCAGTCCGTAGGCTGACTGACGCTCTATTCATTGAGCCAAACCAGCCAGGGCAGTTACCTAATTTTTTATTAACCAGTCACTTAGTCCTACCTATTCTTTAACATTTGTCTCCCAAAGTTCAATTCTATAGCTTTCCTTCCCATTCCCAGGGCCCGGACCTACTTTGTCACTGTACATCAAAACAGCCACCAGGGACCTACCTTCCTGTCCCTCGTCTCTGCTCCAACCAACTTGTATGCTACTGTTAGACCAGCCTCCACTTCCTAATGCCACACCATGGCTGTCAATTAAAAACCTCTCTCCTTTGCCCACTTTAGGGGCTGGGACCAAGAGCTAGAACATGGGCTCTCAGGCCAGTCGCCACCACCAGGCTCTCTTCCTCTTCTGGCAGGGAGACAACGTGGCTGGCAGTAGTGCTCCTGCCAGTGGAAGCTGGTGGTCTGCACCACCTCCACCTTTTGTCCCCACAACCCAAATGCTTCAGGGCAGATTTGTCTAAAATGCTGGGGTCCCTGGTTACAAGATTAAAGTCCTAGGCTCTGGAAAGGCATTCAGGGACTTTCGAAGTTTTGTTCCAACTCTTCTTCCCAGATTTATTGTCTTTTCCAGACAACGATTTTGAGCTGGAACATAATCCTCCTCATTTTACAACATAGACTGTGCCCTTTCTTGGCTTTCTGTCTGGAATGCTTCCCTTCTTTCTTCAGTTCTCTAAATCCCACTTATCAAGACCCAACTTGAGTCCTACTGCCTTCAGGAAGCTTTCCTTGCCTTGCCTATTCCACCTCACACTGCTCTGTCCCACTCTGCATTCATCAGTGTAACATATAAGCTACGAGTGTTTTCTAGAGCTCTTCTGCCTGAGTTCAAATCTCAAATTTTGCCAATCTCAAATTAGCTATATACAGCCAAGTTCTTCAATTTCTTTGTGTCTCAGATTTCTCATTGTAAAATATAGATAATAGAATTACCACACAGGATTGCTGTGAGAATAAAACATGTTAATATGAGTAAAGTGCTAATAGTGCTTAGAATATACAGTGTTATTATATTACTACTAGAGGTCCAGTGCACGAAATTGTGTATGAGTAGAGTCCCTAGGCCTAGCCTGCGATCAGGGCCATGTCCACACCCCACAAGCTTGCCCTGCGACACTTCTAACCCCTTCGGGACGCTCCCTGCTCCACAAC
>PVJC01002581.1:0-77997 GCA_004026665.1 Murina feae
CTCTGATTGGCTGGTGGGCGTGGCTTACCCTGTCTCGGAGGAACGGTTAATTTTAATATTTCGCTTTTATTAGTTTAGATTATAAACAGGTACTTGTATAGATATTACCAGAGTTTAGAATTATGATTCTATGAAGTAGAGGAGCTAATTTTATAAACTTATAAACACAGTTTAATAACTGGTTCTTTTCTTAGTTATCCTTTGATAGAAATATCAATGATGAGAGAGAACCATTGGTTGGTTATCTCCTGCATGCCCCCCACTGGGGATCGAGCCCACAACCTGGGCATGTGCCCTTCACTGGAATTGAACCAGGGACCCTTCAGTCCACAGGCCCATGCTCTATCCGCTGAGTCAAACCAGCTAGGGCTCCACTAATGCCTTTTAAAATCATGATCCAATTTGATTTAGTTGTTATTTCATATTTGTTCTCCTGCAGTCTGTAATAGTTCTTCAGACATCCTTCATCTTTTATGACCCTGATTTGGATTTGTCCAGTGTTTTCTCATGATTAGACCAATGTTATGCATAATATTTGACAAGAATACCACAAAATTACACATCTTTTATCATGATGTTTATGAAGAATTGATATGTATTATTTACTAGTGATATTGATCTCTGTCACTTGGTTAAGATCCTGTTGGGTTTCTCCACTGGAAAGCTACTATCTTTCCCTTTGTAGTTAATAAATTCATTGGGAGATACTTTGAGATTATGCAGATAGTATCCTAGGACACTTTTTCTTTGTAAACTATACCTCAGTGAAATGAATTAAAAAGGAATTTCTTCTCCTTGAACATGGTTTTCTCTTTAATGGTGCAAAATATGATTACTTGGAATCCATAAAAGTCCATCTAGCAGTCACTTAGTTCAGAGGAGCCTTGTGACTGACACCTATCATTTGCAGAGCAATCTTAATTGTAGGTCCTTAGTTTCACATTTTTAACATGGTATAGGTCTAAGACTCTTAAGTTACACTTTTTCTTCAGTGCATTCAAAACCCTTCAGATCTTCTTTAGTCTCCTTAGAATTCTGTCTTTGGCCTTCTTAGAACCTTTTAAACTGATTATGGTAGGAGAACATGATTATCTGGGACAGGGGTGAGGAACGAGAGGGCTGTATAATTTGGCCCTGCCTAAGCAACAGCAGGAGGGATTTGAAATTCAATAAATCTAAGAGCTGTTTTCATAGCAATATAACATTAAGGTTGATAATTTTGTATGACCCATGAATGATGTTATAAATATCCAAATGACCCTGGGCAGAAAAAGAGTTCCCCAGACCTTATCTAGGGGTTCAAAATTAACTAACATCCACTTTTTAGGATTCTTTGAGTACAGAATTTTATCCTTCCCTTTGCAACTGGCTGGATTCTGACAAGCTCCTGGAATTTCTTATTGGGCAACCTATAGTTTTTAAGATTGATTTTGTTGGCATATCTGTGTGTGGGTATGTGTGGGTGTACATGTGTATTTAATTTATTCTTTCCCAAAGTCTTACTTGAGGACTTTGGTAGTATGTGAGAGAGAAAAAAAACCTTCCCTCTTAGGTTGTTAATCTATATGAGATAGATTAACAGGAGAAAATAACCAGATTTAATTACATACCTATGCATGGGAACCCCACATACATGAAAGAGTCAAAGACAGGTAGGGAAAATGAGTCATATATGACATTCTGAGCTAAGGATGGGGTAAGGTGCATGGGGGCCACAGAGGGAAGGAAGGTCATTGCAGGAAGTTAAGAACAAAAGTTCACTAATTAGTGGTTTGCCCTGCCATGTAGCGGGGTCAAAAACAGTTATTTTTGGTGATGACTCTTATTATGGGCATAGACCCTAATTTAAATTTTTAAAGGGAGTGAGCTTGCAGGGTCTCAGTTGCCCTTAGTTCAAAATAAAGGGACACATATCTTGGGGGTGACTTGTTATGAACCTCTAAAATTGAGAAGTAATTTTTATATGTGTTTTTTAAAATCTTGTTTTATAATTTAAAAGTCATATTCTGTAACACTAGCATTTTTTATAACATTAGCTTTTCTTATTTTGATGCTAGGCAAAGGAAGAAGTGCTGTTTGGGGCTGTAGTACTCAAAATGCTAATTGACAGCATATAAAAGGCAGTTTAATTTTGTTTTTCTGATTAAAGTAAACTTAGTTGGCCCTAACCGGTTTGGCTCAGTGGATAGAATGTCAGCCTGTGGACTGAAAGGTCCCAGGTTCGATTCCAGTCAAGGGCATGTACCTGGGTTGCAGGCACATCACCAGTGGGAGGTGTGCAGGAGACAGCTGATCAGTGTTTCTCTCTCATAGATGTTTTCTCTCATGTTTCTCTGACTCTCTATCCTTCTCCCTTCCTCTCTGTAAAAAATCAATAAAATATATTAAAAAAAAAAATAAAGTAAACTTAGTTGATAGTGCTCTCCCTAGAAATGTCAAAGGTGAAAAGGCTAAGCATAAACAATAATATAGCTTTTTAGATATATTTAGATAGAAATTCTGAATCTCTAGCTAAGCTACTAGATGATAGACTGCTTAAAGGCAAGGGCAGAACTTTTGACTCACAGGTGGTTGGTGTTTAATAAAATTTTGTTGATTTCAAGATGACCTTAACTGTGCTGGCTAAATCACAAATGTGTATTTTATTTAAATCTGAAGTAAAAAACCAGGATTGGATTTTTGCCTTAAATTAGGTTCATTTTAAGGCACTCTGTATTTCTGTCAAATATTTCTGCACTTCTGTCAAATATTATGTTACTCATTTAAATAACTGATGGAATTAAGTAAATCTATCTATAATCTTTATGTATAAACGTTATTGATAGAGAAGTCTTATACATTTTGTTCTCAATTATATTCGATTGGGAACATAACAATTTTAACTGGGGTACAGGGCTAATACCTAAAAATAATGTTTTACCAGCTATTTCTACAGGCTATACATTTTGACCAAATCCTTTGGAGGATTTAAGTAGTTCTTATGAGATCCAGCTTTACAAACCCAAACTTAAAATGCTGAGGCAAATGTATCTTTAAGATTTTTTAAATCCGAATTTTCTAGAATAAAACCAATATACACTTTCATTAAGCACCTGATAGAGATTAGCCTTAAGTGCTGCAATTTAGATATCTGTAGTGAAGCATATTTTGGAAAGCTACATTTTCAGCTTCTGTTTCTGTTCAGTATCGGATACAGTTACACATTACATTCTTAGTTGGAAACCTTCATGGTGATAGATTTTGATTGAGAACTTGTCAGTCATTATAGCAGCTGCTTGAGACTGCATTTATATTTAAATAGGAGAAAGTGATCCGTTTAGAATTTTATAAGTTGTTGCCATGGCAAAATAACTCACTATCTCATCTTTTATCTTTGCCATTGAGCTGATCTGGCTGCATAGTCCCATGAGTGGGAAAGATGAACTGTGTGTTGTTGGAAAGCTTTCATTAGGAGAATGTTGAATGCCTTCTAATGGAATATAAGTTAGAGAGACTGAAGCTTTCTGAAACCATTGGCTTTGGTTAGGTATAATTAGAATTGATTCTTCTCAATTAAAAACAGGCAAGATAGAACTAGAACATTTTTAAAGAAGAAAAATAGCCTAATTTAACATTAATTTTGGCTATTCTGTGAACAACATCTAAATTATATGTTCTGAAAAGAATTTTCTTTTATTTGAACGAGTATTATTTCCAGAGTTTAGATAATGTATAAATTGATCTTCAAAGACAAAATTGTATGTCCTTGTTTTTAGAAGGAAATAACATACTGGTCCTTCTGTGCCCATGGTCCCTTGTTTTCCCACTTCTCTTGAAAACCATCCTATATAAGAAAAGCCCAGCGACCGAATGGCACAATGACCAAAATGACCAGTTGACCAGTCGCTATGACGTGCACTGACCACCAGGGGGCAGACGCTCAATGCAGGAGCTTCCCCCTGGTGGTCAGTGCACTCCCCCAGAGGGATCAGCTGCTCAACTGACTGGGATGAGTGACGCTCCCGTAGCAGGCCAATCCCCACAGGTGCCACATCCCCCACAAGTGCACAAATCCTGTGCACCAGGCCTCTAGTGACATCATAATCTGGTTGATATAAGTGACTTTTTTAAAAAAGTATATTTTATTAAATTTTTTTACAGAGAGGAAGGTAGAGGAATAGAGAGTTAGAAACATCGATGAGAGAGAAACATCGATCAGCTGCCTCTTGCACACCCTCTACTGGGGCTGTGCCCACAACCAAGGTACATGCCTTTGACCACAATCAAACCTGGGACCCTTCAGTCCACAGGCCCATGCTCTATCCACTGGGTCAAACTGGCCAGGTGGTATAAGTGATTTTTGAAGACTAAATATTTTGTTTTTCATTAACTTTTTTTAAAATAAGAAGAATACTAATTCAACTCCTCTCAGACTAATAATGATCTAGTAGTAATTCAATTTTTCTCAGACTAATACTAATGGCTATTTATTCTAAACTAAAACTTAGTCATCCCTTGATTTTTGTTATCAGAATTACTATGGAGAATCTTCTTACTGCATGTGTGTGCCTCTGAAAGTAACATTCTTTTATTTGGTATGCCTTTCTTAGCATATGACTACTTGTTAGTACTATTATCCTTCATTTTTGTGGTTTTTGACTCAATATACATGCAGTATCAGAGTTTATTGTAAGGCTAACAGACATTTCTTTGATTAATTTGAGGTATTTTGTATCATATTGGCTTGACAGCTTTAAGACATACTACACATTTGTAATGTCGTATCCTGAGATAATGCAGCTATTGTGACATTTACTGAGGCAGAATAGATTCCTTGGTCATCTGAGCATGAGATAGATTGTCTAATAAAATATCAAAAGTCTCATATTTAAATGAGACTACTCACTACTTAAATACCCTTTCAAATAGGAAAGGCATTTAAGCATTTAGAAAAATTTAAGATTTTATCAACTATTATATATCTTTCATGCTCTAGGCAATAAATTACACTTAACAGTGTCAAAAGGTAGACCAAAGTAAAATGTATCTGCACTAGACAAGTTTTACTCTTAAGAGTAGGAATAATAATATTAAAGTTTTCTATTCTGTTTTTTTAGGTCTGGAATATCAGTTTTGAAGTCTTGGAGAAATGTTCTTTTCCTTAAAATCTAGATCCTTATTTCTGTATGGCAAAGAGTCAGACTCACTGTAGTTAAAAAAGACTAGCTCTAAATTATCAGATGATAATGTAGTTGAATGTTTAATAAATCTCTGGTTGAATAATTTGGCATCTTGCAGGAGATTTGAATATTGAAAATATCTACTTTGTCATAATTACATTCCTAACTGAATAATTATATGTGTACAATAATAGAGATGAAATTATTTTTAATTGAAAATATAATATACTAGTGTCCCTCAGCCTGGCCTGCGCCCTCTCAGAATCTGGGACCCCTTAGGAAATGTCAGACTGCAGAGATTGGGCCGAAACCTGCAGTCTGACATCCCCTGAGGGATTTAGTAGTGCACAAAGCAGCACATGGTCAGGGAGGAGCCTGAGCCCCGGCTGAGCGCCACACCGCTCCTGCTCATCCTGGCCCCGCTACACCTGCCACTGCCATTGCTCAGTAGTGCTGCTGCGGAGGCGGGAGAGGCTTGCACCGCCATCATTCAGCTAAGCAGTGCTCCCTCTGTGGGAGCACACTGGTCACCGGGGGACAGCTCCTGCATTGAGCATCTGCCCCTGGTGGTCAATGCTCATCATAGTTACTGGTCGATCATCAGGTCACTGATAGTGGTAAAATAGATATTGAACTGTATCTTAGTTCCTTTTAACAGTGCTTTATGAAATCTTTTAACTAAAAACACTGATTCCTAGGGTTGTTGTTTTTTTTTTGTTACTAAGAATCTTTATCAGTTTTTAAATTAAATCTTTACTGTTCAGATTATTACAGCTGTTCCTCTTTTTCCCCCCAATAGCTCCCCTCCTCCCAGTTCCCACCCCACCCTCTGTCCTTACCTCTCCCACTGTCCTCGTCCATATGTGTACGATTTTTGTCCAGTCTCTTCCCGCACCCCTGCACCCCTTTTCCCCCCAAGAATTGTCAGTCCACTCCCTTTCTATGCTCCTGATTCTAGTCTATTCACCAGTTTATTCTGTTCATTAGATTTTTTATTCACTTGATTTTTAGATTCACTTGTTGATAGATATGTATTTGTTGTTCATAATTTTTATCTTTACTTTTTCTTCTTCTTCCTCTTCTTAAAGAATACCTTTCAGCATTTCATATAATATTGGTTTGGTGGTGATGAACTCCTTTAGCTTTTTTTTGTCTGTGAAGCTCTTTATCTGACCTTCAATTCTAAATGGTAGATTTGCTGGGTAAAGTAATCTCTTGGTAGGTTTTTGCTATTCATCACTTAGAATATTTCTTGCTACTCCCTTGTAGGTAACTAACTTTTTCTCTTGCTGTTTTTAAGATTCTCTCTTTGTTTTTTGCTGTTGGCATTTTAATTATGTTGTGTCTTAGTGTGGTCCTCTTTGGATTCCTTTTGTTTGGGATTCTCTGCGCTTCCTGGACTTGTAAGTCTATTTTTTTCACCAGGTATGGGAAGTTTTCTGTCATTATTTCTTCAAATAGCTTTTCAATATCTTGCTCTCTCTCTTCTTCTGGCACCCCCATAATTTGGATGTTGGTATACTTGAAGCTGTCCCAGAGACTTCTTACACTATCTTCATATTTTGGATTCTTTTTGCTTTTCCGGTTGGGTGTTTTTTGCTTCTTCGTATTTTATTTTATTTATTTTATTTTTAATATATTTTATTGATTTTTTACAGAGAGGAAGGGAGAGGGATAGAGAGCTAGAAACATCGATGAGAGAGAAACATCGACCAGCTGCCTCCTGCATACTCCCTACTGGGGATGTGCCCGCAACCAAGGTACATGCCCTTGACTGGAATCAAACCTGGGACCCTTGAGTCCACAGGCTGATTCTCTATCCACTGAACCAAACCAGTCAGGGCTGCTTCTTTGTATTTTAAATCTTTGACTTGATTCTTGTGATCCTCTAGTCTGCTGGTGGATCTCTGTATATTATTCTTTATTTCAGTCAGAGTATGCTTAATTTCTAGTTGGTCTTTTTTCATATCCTCGAGGGTCTCATTAAATTTGTCAGCAATCTCTAGAAAGTTCTTGAAAAACCTTATAACCGTGGTTTTGAACTCTATATCCAATAGTTTACTTTCCTCCGTTTCTGTCATTTGTGAACTTTGTCTCCACATTTTGGCTGCTTCCCTGCATTGATAGAGTGGCTTTCTGTGCTAGGTGTCCTGAAGGGCCCAGTGGCTCAGCCTCCCCAATTACCTGAGGTAGACACTCTTGGTGCACCCTTTTGTAGACTTTGTGCACAGTCTTGTTGGGGTTAAGCCTTGATTGTTGTTGGTATCACTGAGAGGAATTGACCTCCAGGCCACTTGGCTATGAGAATCAGCTGTGTCTATGGTGGGAGAACTTCTGTGCTGGAGACACCCTTATGGGGCAAGACTTGCTTCAGTGGGGCTTTGGTGCTCACTGAGTCTGCCCCCTGAGTATGTCCCTTATGGATCTGAGGAGTTGTAATCTGGATGGTCCCACTCTGACCGCTGGGTACACTGGCTCTTGGGTCTCTAAGGAAGTGCTAATTTAGCCTCTCCCTGAGGCTACCCATCAGGAGCTACGGAGAGATCTGCAGATTCATCTTATCTGTTTGTGGTTTGGAGATGCCCAAATGAGGCCCAGCTGTGAAGCAGTGCAAGCTACTGTGTGGCCTTGGGCCTTCTTCTGGATTTCTGGGTCTCTCTGACACCCCTGCAGTTTGTTAGGTAATTTTAGATTGCAAAGGGCCAGACCTTTCAAATGCAAAAGTCTCTGCATCCACCTTTGGTGGGGCGGGATTGGGGCGGGATCTTAAGGAATCAATAGGGAGGAGCAAACAGCTATGGCTGATCCTCAGCCCAGCCCTAAGAGGCCTTGGGTCTTGGTGCCCTGCAGTAATAGCTGCAAGTACCTCTGAGAGAAAGCCGCTCTCGAGTTCCTCCCAATGCCAGATAGTCCAGTTTCTCCCCGTAGAGTCTGAGTCCCTAGAGACTCCCCCGGAACTGGAGTTCAGAGCAGTCGGGAGCTTGTGTCTCCCTCCTGATTGAAAAAGACAACTGCATCCTCAGTTGCCAGCTCTTTCTGCATGGGCCTCTATATCTCTGCAGTTTACTGCCACACCTCCTCTTAGTCTCAGTGTGCTTTTCTCTTTTCTTCTAGTTGTAGAATTTCCACTCAGCCAGCCTTCCTGTGGTTCTGGATGATGTCTGTTTTGTCTTTTAGTTGTAGTTTTGAGTGGTTGTGTGAGGCAGCAATTTCAGTGTTTACCTAAGCCACCATCTTGGTTTTTTCTATCATTTTTTTTATTATGATAAAATATGCATAACAAAATTTTGCCATTTTAACTATTTAAAAATATATATATATTTTGTTGTTTTTAGAGAGGAAGGGAAGGGAGAGAGAGATAGAAACATCAATGATCAGAATTATTGATTGGCTGCCTCCTTCATGCCCCCTGGGGATCGAGCCTGCAACCCGCAACCAGTGTGCCCCCACCAGAAATCAAACCATAACCTCCTGGTTCCTAGATTGATGCTCATTCACTGAGCCATGCTGGCCGGGCTTTTTTTAAAAGCATTTTTCAGAGTACAGTTCAGTGGCATTAAGTAGATTCATATAATGTGCAATCTATTTAAGCATTCTATTTGAATTTTCAGGAAATTAAAAGATGCTGAAAATTCTCTAAATGTTGATATCCATTTTGTTTTACTCTTTAATTACTAGCATCTGCTGATTATCAGTTAAATACATTTTATATTCTATATAATAAAAACATAATATGCAAATTGACCATCCCTTTGGGACGCCTAAGCCACGCCCACCAGCCAATCAGAGTGACTGTATGCAAATTAACCCAGCCAACATGGAGGCCGGCACTCAGGGAGCTGAGTAAACAGGCAGTTTGTGTTGCAGCAGGAGTGAAACTGTTTGCGGGCGGCCTGGGCTTCTCTCCGCTCCAGGGAACAACATATTTGCAACATTGTTTCAATCCTGGAAGTTTCAGAAGCTGAAGCAAACAGCAGGCCGGGCCTGACTTCTAATTAAACATGGTTTCTTTATAGAAGCCAGAGCTGAAGCCAAGAGGAGGTTTTGTTAACTGCCTAAGCCCCGGCTTAAAGGAACAGTGTATCAATTATAGTAGATAAACCCCAGAACCTGCGTCCAGCCAGCCTTGCTGGGACATTTGGTCACTGGGAGCTGTGGGCAGCCTTAAAGCCTGAAAGCACCCCTCAGCCCGTCACCCAGGTTGGCCACACCCCAATGGGGTGAGGGACTCCATTTGGAGGCTTGGCCAGCCTGCAAACAGCCATCAGCCCCTCACCCAGGCTGGCCAGGTACCTCAGTAGGGACCCAAAACCTGAAGGGACTGTGGGCAGCCTGAAAGTCTGAAAACAGCCTTCAGACCCGCACCCAAGCTGGCCACACCCCAATGGGGTGAGGATCCACACTGGGGAGCTTGGCCAGCCTGCAAACAGCCATCAGCCCCTCACCCAGGCTGACCAGGCACACCAGCAGGTGGACATCCCCAGAGGGGTCCCAGACTGCAAGAGGGCACAGGTTGGGCTGATGGACCTCCCAAGTGCACAAATTTTTGTGCACTGGGCCCCTAGTATAAATTATATTTATGTGTGTTATATGGAGATGCCTATTGAAATGGTTATTGAAAAAGAAGTATAGAGACTCCCTGTCTTGGCTTTATTCATTAATTAATACTGCAAAGTGGTTTTCTGATTTTATAAATCAGGTGCCTCTGTGTTTGTTTAAAAAGAATTAGTTCTTCCGAATTGTTTATAAATGCATGTAAAGCCAGTTCTTGGTTAACTTTAAGTCAATCATGTTTTGCTCCAGTGCTGTTCAGATAAAAGTGTTGAAATTCAATTTAAACCTATTGTACGGTGTTGCTTCTGGTGTTTGTGGTCAAGTAGTTTCTAAAGGTATATGTATTACTTATTTTTTTTTTGTATTTTTGTAGCATGGGTGGACCTGAAGAACATTATGCTTAGTGAAATAAGCTAGTCAGAGAAAGATAAGTACCATATGATTTCACTCATATGTGGAAGCTTAATGGACTAACAAGAAAAATAGAGAGATTTATAGAGAGCAGGCTGACAGTTGTCAGGGTGGGTGAAGCTGAGGGAGGAATTGAACAAAAAAAAAAAGAGAAAAACTCTTGAACAGGAACAGCAGTGTGGTGATTGCTAGGGGGAGGTAGAGGAGGGTGTAGGGAGAATATAGTTGATGTGTTGTTGTAGACTTTTGCACCTGAAATATATATAATATTATTAACCAATGTCTCCCCAATATATTTAATAAAAAGGAAAAATAAATAAATATTAACAGAATACACACAATTTCAATCTTGGAACATATTTATAATTGATTTTTAAAATGTGTTTGAGGTTAATTTTCTCAAAAAATGAAAATCCTACATTGTTTGCTTGAGAAAATATCTGACACTCTGTCTCACATTCTAGGGTAATTTTATCTGTAAAATTTCAAGGGCAAGAGCTTCTACACTTTTACAATGTTTTACTGCATGCTCGTTCTCCCTCACTTATACCTTAATTCATACTACTACTAATTTTTTTAACAACCATCACCATACATAATGACACATCTTTTTTCTTATAACTTTTAAAATCTACTCTCAGCAATTTTCTAATACACAAAACAGTAGTGTTCACAGTAGTCAACATGCTGTATATTACATCCCAGGACACTTACTCATTTTATAACTTGAAGTTTGTACCTTTAGGCTACTTTCACCCATTTCACATGGCCCTACACCTAATAATTTTAAATTACATCAATTGTACAAAGGAAACCAATCATTTCTGTTACCTAGAAGGCAGGAATTGACAGCTAGTTTTTTTCAAAAGTAACACAAATTCTTCTTCTTTTTAAAAATCATCTTAAATTTATGGCATGTTAAGGTATATATTACCTGTTTGTAATGCATTTATGAGCTTGAATTTATTCAAAAATTTTTAAAAAGTCTCCTAGATTTTTCAGAATAGCCCAGTTTCGTGCAATCAAGGATTATTGTCTCTGATGTATTTGCTAAAATACTATTTAACTTCTACATTTATTTTATTGAAATGATTCATGTGGCAAGGTTTGTATCATCTGGTGGGTTTTTAATATTTACGTGTATATTAAACAAAACAAAAAACCTTTTCTGGACCATGATTGTTATGGTTACTTTAGTTGCATACTTTGTCTACTTCAGGGTTGAATAGTTCTGCTAGTTTGGTATCTAACTGCTAAACATTGTCCTGTCTCAAGTACTCTATTGCCCAGCCAGTCTTCTGATTCTCTTGCCTGTGGTAGGTACCATAATGGTCTTCTAAGGATGTGTATGTCTAAGCCCTTGAAATTTATGAACTCTCTACTTATTTCTTTACATGGCAAAGGGAATTAAGGTAGCAGATGACGGATTTAAAGCTATCAGCTCACTTTAAAATAGGGAGATTATCTTTGCTTGTCCAGGTGGGCCCAGTGTGGAGAAGGAGGCAAGAATGTCAATGTCAGAATGATGCCATGTGAGAAAGAGTTGACTGGCCATTGGTAGCTTTCAAGATAGAAGATGGACATGAGACAAGGAATCGGGGCACCTTATAGAAGCTTGAAAAGGCAAGAAAATGAGGTATTCTCTGGAGACACCGGCTGGCACCTTGATTTTTGCCCAGTGACACCTGTTGTGGACTTCTCATCATCAGAATTGTAAGAGAATACATTTGTGTTTTAAGCCACTCAATTTATGACATCTATAGAAAAATAATACACTAACTCTCATGACCTTTACTTTTTGTTATTCACTCTAGGCCTAGTTAGATACTCTCTATTCAGCCTAAAACTGCTTTCTTCCCTGCTGACTACAGACCTCTCCTCCATTATTAGGGTTGTATTGGCCAGGGGTACTTAGTTGCAGACAGAAGAATCCACTATAGGATTCTTAGCACAGAGGGATTTTGAAAGGTTTCATAGCATAAAGAATTGTTGGGAGGGCTAAAGAAAGAGGCTGAGCCTTCCAGGAAGGGCTCTCAAAACCACATTGCAGAACTAGACAGGCTAAGGAGCTCCTACCACTGCTTTCATCTGGAAGCCACAGAATCAGGAAGTTGCTATCACAGCTGCTGGCTCCAGGTCATTTTGCTTCTGTCATGACCTAAATCTTACTGTTATCCACATTGCCTCAAACTGTCTGTCTCTGCCATTACCCTTCTCACTTTATCTCCTTTTATTTTGTCCCTATTCATTTTAGTCTAGAAACATTGTCTTCTTACTGTTCTATACCTTACCAGGCATGTTCCTGCTACAGGGCATTTGTTAACATTTGCTGTGCTTTTTACTGACATAATTTGCCACCTGAAACCCTTTAACTTGATACCTGGATAATTTACTTCTCACCTTTAACTCTTGGGTTAAAAAAACGCTATCCTTTCCCACCCCCCCAAAAAACACAAAAAAAACCAAAAAACCAACACAACAAAAACAAAAAAAAACAAAAAATACTGTTCCATTAGAAGACCTTATCTACCCTGCTCTCCTGTTCCAAATTGCAATTCTAACCTATCTGAATATATTCAATCCTCTTAGCTTTATTTTTCTTCTTAGTATTTATCACCTTTTAATGTACTATGTAATTTATTCATCTGCCTCATTCCACTAGGGGAATTATTTTTCTTTGTTGATATATCTCTAATGCCTATAACAGTGTCAAAACATTGTGGGTGCTTAGTAAATATTTGTTGAAGAAATGAGTTCCTGAAAATGGTTTGGTTTTTCAAATATTGGAAAGACTGCATGACCCATTCTGTTGTTTTTAGTCTCTTGAGATTCTTTGATTCTAAGTAAGAATTCTATTGAATATGGCTTTAGTAATCTTTAATATTTAGATTAAATGAATATTATTGCAAAGTATCAATAGCTTTCCAGAGTGTTCTTTTGTGTTAGCGGAGTTACTTTTAATTTTACTTTTACTACTTTATTTATTGCCATGTCCCATACATATCTATATTTCTCAATTTAACAGAATATGAGGTCACTTTTCTATCTTTGCACACAGCTTTTCATTCGTATTATAACTTAACTAGAGGCCCGGTGCACAAAAATTTGTGCACTTGTGGGGGGGCGGGGTGTCCCTCAGCCCAGCCTGTGCCCTCTTACAGTCTGAGACCCATTAGGGGATGTCTACATGCTGGCTTCGGCCCACTCCCTGAGGGAGTGGGCCTAAGCTGACACTCAGACATCCCTCTGGCCGCCTGGGAGCCTTTGGGGGATAGATGTCTACTTGCCAGTGGGGAGCAGGCCTAAGCTGCAGTCGGACATCCTTAGCGCTGCTGAGGAGACGGGAGAGGCTCTCACCACCACTACTGTACTGGCAGCTGGCAGCCTGGCTTATGGCTGAGCAGAACTACCCCTATGGGAGCACACTGACCACCAGAGGGCAGCTCCTGCATTGAACGTCTGCCCCTGTGTGTCATGGTGACCAGTCATTCCCAGTCATTCTGTTGTTAGGGTCAATTTGCATATTACCATTTTATTATATAGGATTTGTCTAAAAATATGGTAGAGCAGTTAAATATAAATTTCAAAAAATGCCTTTATTTTTGATTTTGCAAAAGGACCATTATTAGATGCATATTAAAAAAATCTATTTGCTTTCCTTGGAGGAAAAAAGTAAACAATACTGACATTCATTTCATAGTACACATATGTAGTGAACTCATTGCTTATATTCAAAGACTACATAAGATTAAAATAAAAAGTCTTCTAAATCTAATTACTGTGATTAGAAGCAAAGGTGATGAAGCATGGTGGCAGGGTTGATAGGAAATGTCATTGTGGCTGTAGTTCAGGACTTTTTTCCTGCCTTACCTATTTCTGTGGGAAGAAGAAATTGTAGGTCAGTTCTAAAGCAAACATTTCAAAAGGCCAGAATGAAAATGTCAACATAACACATCTCAGAGAATATTCAGTCTCTGGTTTCCTCTCTGTGTTGTGTTTCTTCTATAGGATCTTTTTTTCTTTTTCTTTCTTTCTTTTTTTATTTTTGGTCCTTAACCTCTAGGGTGTTTTAATTTCCTCATGTAAGAGCTTCCTCCTCCTATGGCTTTTTAGCACTTTAAAAAGTCTTTTTTAAAAAAATATAATTCATTTTGCTACTCCTTTGTTTTTTTTAAAAGTTTATTTTCTCTCTTATGGTCTTTGTTTCCCCTCTTCTTCCCAGTCTTCCTAGATATGAGTTACTAACTCACTTTATTTTGTTCTATAATCAAGTTAATAAATCAATCCTAATTCTCTTGGGGTGGGGAATTCAGAAGGACACGGTCCATTATCTTAAAGACATTTGCAGTTTATTTTATATCACAAATGTATTTTACCTTTTGTTTACACTAAGAAATGTAAGAAAACTAGAATGCAACATAACTCCTATTTTCCACTCTTTCAAGATTTTGACTCATGGTGTATAGCGGGCCTACTTGGGCTTCTGAAGCTCTTTGCATTTGCATGTTAATAGGTTTGCTTTTTAATCTGGTGAACAACTTATTTTAAAAAGAACTTGTAATTGTAGTTAAACATACTTAAGTGTAAATCCCAAGTGTGCCACTTCCTTTCTCAAGAAATTTAACCTTTTTCTTATCTGCAAAATAGAGCTAAGATCTGTGTTATAGAGTTGTTATGTGGATTAAATGAGAAAAATGTATAAAAATATCCAGAATAGTTTAGCCAGCTCTTTGATGCCTTTATTAATACTAGGGGCCCAGTGCACAAAAAATTTGTGCACTCGGGGGGGTCCCTCAGCCTGGCCTGTGCCCTCTTGCAATCTGGGACCCCTCAGGGGATGTCCACCTGCTAGCATGCCTGGCTAGCCTGGGTGAGGGGCTGATGACTGTTTGCAGGCTGGCCAAGCCCCCCAGTGGGGACCCTCACCCCATGGCAGTGTGGCCAGCCTAGGTGAGGGGCTGAGGTCCGTTTTCAGGCTGGCCACATCCTCTTCAGAGTTTGGGTCCCTACTGGGGTGCCTGGCCAGCCTGGATGAGGGGCAGAGGGCTGTTTGCAGGCTGGCCACAGCTCACATTGACCCAAGGTCCCAGCAAGGCTGGCTGGAAGCAGGTTTCTGGGGTTTATTTATCTTCTATAATTGAAACTTTGTTGCCTTGAGTGATGACCACAGCCTGCCTAGGCAGGCTATGAAGTGTCCTGTTTGGTTCAGCTCCATGGCTTCTATAATTGAAACTTTATTGCCTTGAGTGGAGGCCACAGCCGGCCTAGGCAGGCAGTTTCCTCCATTGTTGGCCTCCTGTTTGCTCTAGCTCTGTGGCTGCCGGCTGCCATCTTGGCTGGGTTAGTTTGCATATTGTCGCTCTGGTTGGCTGGTGGGCGTGGCTTGGCTGGTAGGCGTGGCTTAGGTGTAATGGAGTGAGGGTTAATTTGCATATTATTCTTTTATTAGATTAGACTAGGGTCCTGGTGCGTGAAATTCATGCACAGGGGAGGGTGGGGGGTCCCTCAGCCCAGCCTGTACCCTCTCACAGTCTGGGACCCCTCAGAGGATGTCCTACTCCTGGCCATAGTCTGGCAGGTGCTGTGTGTGTGTGTGTATGTGTGTGTCTCCTGGGGCCTACCCCTAGCCACACCATGGAGGCTTGGAGCAGGCACCCCTCTGTGTTGATCTCTCAGGCTCCTGGCCTTGCCTGCATGTTGTTGTCTCCCTTAAGCTGTGGCCAGGGCTGGGTGCAGCCTGCTGGCCACCCTTGCCTGCTTACAGATCACTGTAGTGGGAGAAGGCCCCACTGGGGGCTGCCCGAGGGCCACGCATTCGCTCTCTTGCTCCCGATCGCTGTGGAGGAAAGCATGCCCCACTGGGGGCTGCCCTTGGGTGGCCCGTGCATTCCCTCTCCTCCCCGATTGGTGCGGTGGGGAGCATGCCCCACTAGGGGCTTCCCTCAGGCCACCCATGCTTTCAATCTCCTGCTCCCCGATTGCTGATGGCAGGGAGCATACCCCTCTGGGGGTTGCCCTTGGGCAGCCCTTGAGTTAGCTCTCCTGCTACCCATCGCCACCACAGCCGGGAGAAAGCCCCACTGGGGGCTGCCCTCCAGCAGTGTCTCGTTTGCTCTCCTGCTGCTGATCGCCTCTGTGGCCATTGCCGAGGTAATGCCTGCTGGGCTCACATTGCCAGGGTGATGCGGCCAGCCTGCCCCACCGCTCTGGGCACCTCCATCTTTGTCTCAGAGTGATGGTTAATTTGGATATTACTCTTTTATTAGATAGGATAATGTGGGGGAGAAAAATAATTTCCCCTATTTTTCAGAGTTTTTAACTGAGGCCTCTATAATAAAAAGCAGATTAATGAGAAAAACAAACAGAAGCTTTTTGACATATAGGCCTCATGTAGACCTAGGGAAAAATGAGTAATTCCTTGAGATAGTTTAGAATTAGACCTAAATACCATCATAATGAGGGGATGTAGGCCTCTTAGGAGAGAATAAATGGTTTTTAGGAAAGATGAATGGGCTCTTGGAAGAACAGATGGGAGGTATGATAATTTATGACAAAGTTTGTTGTGTGTGGTGTGGACTTACAGTTTTCTCTCCTGTGATACAAGTCAATAATCCTTGGTTGATGAAACTCTAGGCAAGGGCATTTATGACAGTTGGGTTCTTTTTGGAGGATTTGTCTATAGGCAGGTGAGGGAAGTTTAGAGAAAGCCTCATCTCACATCTGTTGTTTTTCAAGTGCCTAGAGCTCAAAATAATAACTAAGGCAAAACATATTTAGGGCATCTCCTGAACTTCCACTCATATTTTGGGGTGGCATACTCTGCTATTCTTGATAATCAAGAGGATAAAGTATGTGCAAAATACTCTTAGAAGGAAGATATATTTTAGAAACCAAAATTATTGATATACCTGTGTTAATGGTGGGGAGTGCTCCTTGTCCCCACCTGGTGGAAGTAGGCTTCTTGCAATGTCACAAGAAAAAGAATTTTCTGAGACTCACAAAGGAGAAAGAATGGCACTTATATGTGTGGGATTAGACCCCTGACTTTCCAAGGTCCCATTTCCCTTCATCATGCCAAAGAAGAAGTCCAGGTTTATCTTCAGCGGGGCTAGGATTAAAGCCATTGCCCAGAGTATCCATTCCATGTTGGCACAGTCCAGTTCACCATCAAGCTAGCCTAGTTTGTGTTTCCAGCTGCAGTCCGTCAGTCCATTGCCTTTGGGGTCCATGGGGTCACATGAGTATGGAGGAAACATGGGCAGGAACCAAACCACAGGAATAGAGAACCAAGAACCAAGAGAGAGAATTCCTGCATTTTTAAAAATATATATTTTATTGATTTTTTACAGAGAGGAAGGGAGAGAGATAGAGAGTCAGAAACATTGATGAGAGAGAAACATCGATCAGCTACCTTCTGCACACCTCCCACTAGGGATGTGCTCGCAACCAAGGTACATGCCATTGACCAGAATTGAACCTGGGACCCTTCAGTCTGCAGGCTGACGCTCTATCCACTGAACCAAACTGGTCAGGGCAAGAAAGAGAATTCCTTTGTTTTGTTATGTATCCCCAAATTTTCACAAGTTTGTAGTGGCCTCACCTCCTCTGGTCAATCTATGGTTTGCCAGGCTAGACTGACAGGCACCTTCCTTACATCACTCCTACTTTGCTGGGCATGCTTCCATCTCCCTTTTGTTGACCCTTTTCCCAGTGGTTTGTAGGGACTGGATCAGTGGTTTCCTGGGGAGTGTAAAGTTGCAGCTTCCTGGTGAAGCTGCCCAGATGTCCATGCTTATATATCTGGCCTCCCTTTTGCTCCTTTCCTATCCTATATAATAAAAGACCAGGGACCATAAGTGTAACAACCGGAATGACTGCTGGACCAGTTGCCATGAGGTGCATTGACCACCACTTGGTCCCTCCCCTCCCATCTTCTCTCACTTCTCCCATCGCCCTACCCCCACCCGCAGGCAAACAGGGAGCCATAGGGAAGCAGGTGGGCAGCAATGGGACTGGGGACTGGTGAGCAAGCGGAACAACTAACCTGTTGGTCCCACCCCCAGCCCTCAGGCTCTGATAGATAAGTGATGGTGAACGGGGGAACTAGGGTGGGTGGTGGGAGGACTGGGCTGGCTATCAGGCCATTGGGATCCCTAGCTAATCCCCAGATGCTTGGGGGCTCATGCTGGCAGGAAAGCAGGCACTGGCAATTTCATCTCCATGCACATGCACCAGGGCCAGCCGCTGATGGAATGCATTGCCTGCTCAGGGCCGCTCCCACGAGTGCCACTGTTGCTGCTGCTGCTACCGTTGCTTCTGCTGCTGAGGCTTGCAGCACTGATGGAAGCTGCAGGGTGTGCCTGTGACCTACTAGCCCCTGCAGTGGAGGCAGCATTCGTCCTGGGACTGACAAATGGGCAGAAGATGGCCCTGATCACAGGATAGACCTAAGATATCCTACCCACATGATTTTGTGCTCTGGGCCTTTAGTTATTAATAACTAGCTAATTACAGCAATATCATTAGATTTTAATTGTCTAGAAAAGTTTCCTATTTTAAGTAACTTATATTCTGAAAGTTACTTGGAGTTTTGTAATAATTTAATTTTATATTCTTTTATATGTACTGACTTTTATTTCAAAAGCTGTTTGATCTTATATGATAAAAGGTCCTGTTGGTAATTTATGGAACCACATTTAGAAATCTAAAACCGGCAGGAGTATTTGAGGGGTGGGAAATTGGCTCTATCTCTACCACACAAGCTTATATGGTTCTTAGATCAAAATTGTTTTCTCTTTGCAAAAAGACAGCAGTGATGTATTTTGCTCTTATTTACATGTCTGTTGGAGCATGCTATTTTAAAGTTTTGTTGTCTTTCTAGATAAGTAAAAATTGGTTACATGCCCTCTTCTAAGTGCTTATAAATGAAGTTGTATCACTAAGATATGTGTATATGCTTATACTATGGGACTCATTTAGCTTCTATATAGATCCTGTCTTTCTATCTTAACAGTATTTTAAAGAAAACCCACACAATTGCCTCAGTTGGTGACTCAGTTGGATTATACAACAAATGGCTGCAAATTTGATTCCTGGTTAAGTCACATATCTGGGTTACCCATTCAGTACCTGGTCAGGGCCCACATGGGAGGCAATTGATTGATGTTTTTTCTCATGTCCCTGTTTCTCTTTCTCTTAAAAAAAAAAGGTAAACACAAAACCAGATTGATACATACAGTTTACATATGTAGTGTTTTAAGAAATATGTTAATGTAGGATCTCAGTCCCATTTCTGTGTGAATTACATTACTTAAGAAGCATTATTGCATATTTACATAAATTCACATTTGCCAAATTACACCGAGGGTTTAATATAATTATTTCATAAATTACATAATTTGATCAACATGACTACATTTTCTCTGATGCAGTTTGGTAAACTGGTGTTTGTATAGATGCAAAGTAATGTCCACAGAATATGCAGTTTTATGCATTTTGATTTTCAGTGTTTTTCAATGGTGTATGTTTGTGATGTATAGAGAAATTGGATGAAAATGTTTTCTCGTAACTTCATTATAGGCAACAAAATTCCTTTGCTTTGTTACAGCTTACTAGATCTCATAGTAAAAACAACTCCAAATTGACTGTTAGCTAATTCTAGGGTACAGAAGCACTTGTGATAAAAGCTGTAATGTGAGATTAAAAATTTTAACCCAAAGATGTCCCCGTACACTTGTTTGGGATTCAGTTTCTTTAAAAATCTAATCTAATAAAAGAGTAATATGCTAATTGAGTCACTCCGCTACATCCCACGCCACACCCACCAGCCAATCAGAGCAACTATATGCAAATTAACCCAACCAAGATGGCAGCTGGCAGCCACAGAGCTAGAGCAAACAGGAAGCTTTGTTGTCCTGGTGATGGAGGAAGCTGCCTGCCTACACTGGCTGTGGCCTCTGCTCAAGGCAACAAAGTTGCAATTATAGAAGCCATGGAGCTAAAGCAAGCAGGAGGTTTCATTGCCCCAGCGATGGAAGAAACAGCTTGCATAGGCAAGCTATGGCCTCCACTCAAGGCAACAAAGTTTCCATTATAGAAGATAAATAAATTCCAGATATCTGCTTCCATCCAGCCTCGCTTGGGTAGCTGGGGCTGTATCCAGCCTGCAAACAGCTATCAGCCACTCACCCAGGGTGGCCCCACCCTCATGGGGTGAGGATCCCTGCTGGGGGATTTGGTCAGTCTGAAAACATCCCTCAGCCCCTCATCCAGGCTGATCAGGCACCCAAGCAGGGACCCCCACCCTGAATGAGCTGTGGCTAGCCTGCAAACAGCCATCAGCCCCTCACCCAGGCTGGCCAGGCACCCCAGCAAGGACCCCCACCTTGAATGGGCTGTGGCCAGCCTGCAAACAGCCATCAGCCACTCACCCAGGCTGGCCAGGCAATCCTGAAGGGGATGTGGCTAGTCTGAAAACGGGTCTCAGCCCCATCACCCAGGCTGGCCAGACACCCCAGCAGGGATGCCTACCCTGAAGGGGGTGTGGCTAGTCTGAAAAGGGTCCTCAGCCCCTCACCCAGCTGGCCAGGAACCCCAATGGGACCCCCACTCTGATCTGGGACCCCCCTCAGGGAAAACCAGCTGGCCCCCACCCATGCACCAGGCCTCTATTCTATATAATAAAAGGATAATATGTAAATTGACCCTAATAGCAGAACGACTGGGAATGACTGATCACTATGACACACACTGACCACCAGGGGGCAGATGCTCAATGCAGGAGCTGCCCCTGGTGGTCAGTGCAGTCTCACATGGGGAGCTCTGCTCAGCCACAAGCCAGGCTGATGAGTGCCAGTACAGTTGTGGTGGTGGGAGCCTCTCCTGCCTCCTCAGCAGTGCTAAGGATATCCGACTGCAGCTTAGGCCTGCTCCCCACTGGCAAGTAGACATCCCCCGAGAGCTCCTGGGCTGCGAGAGGGATGTCTGACTACCAGTTTAGGCCCGATCCCCCAGGGAGTGGGCCTAAGCTAGCAGGTGGACATCCCTTGAGGGGTCCCAGATTACGAGAGGGTACAGGCTGGGCTGAGGGACCCCACCGAGTGCACAAATTTTGTGCACCAGGCCTGTTGTCTATAATAATAAAAGCATAGCATGCTAATTAGACTGGATGACCTTCTGGAAGAACCTGGGGCAGCAAGGAAAACCCCGGTCTTGGGTGCCAGAGGGAAGCTGGTGCCAGCATTTGGGGGAAGGAAGGCCTACTCTTGCACAAATTTCATGCATCGGCCTCTAGTATTAAATAAAATTTTCAGAAGGAAAGTGAAAATACCAGGACAAATAAAGCTAATGTTTTAGGCTGTGTCTTTTATTATAAAATGGAAGCTGTATTGTTTCATGAAGAATTGAACTAAAAAGGTATGCTTTTTGTTTAACTGATTTGCAGTACTTTGCCTATGTATCTTCAAATAACAGAAAGTAAATTATTTTATTAAATAAGTTTTCTGGGATTTTGTTAACATGTGTAAGGGTACTTAGAAATAGTTATGTGAATATTTCAAATTTATAATTATTTCCTTTTGACAAAACTGTAGAATTAACAATACTAATTCAGAATAAAGAATAAAGTTAGTTATTGCTTGTATAAATTTTTTGACATAATAAGTAGTGCTGTATGTGTTAAATATAAAAAGTTTCAACTTTATACTGTTGTATGAAGTTTTTTCTCTTATTATTGTCTTTGAGATGAAAGAGTTCACACCGGTATGGTTATTTAATTGTTGGATTTATTGTTTATCAATTTGAAAATTAAAACAAAAATTTACAGTTAATTTTATAATTGACTTGTTTGTTTTCAGAAGTATATATTCAAATATAAAAGTTTAAATGTATTGTAAACCACTTACCCTAAGCATTAATATAACTGTGTAAATATAGGTACTCTTATTACATGTATAATTACTCTGGTGTTAAGTGTTCTGATGAGTTTTAATGTATTTACCAGAATATTATCTACAGTCATTTCCATAGTCTGAAATTGGAAAGCTCTTAAAAACACCAACATTATATTTTATTTCTTCCTGTACTTAACAGTTCCTAAGCAACATAGAGATGACATGAAGAGTAAGATAGAGAGGATTAAATTTGTTCACTTGGAACTGTGCACGAAATTTGTCTCTCAGCCCGGCCTGCGCCCTCTCGCAGTCCGGGACCCCTTGGGGCATGTCCGCCTGCTGACTTTGACCTACCCCCCGGGGACTAGGCCTAAACTGGCAGTTGGATATCCCTCTGTCAGTCCGGGATCCCACATTCCTTACCGCCTGCCTGCTCGCTGCTCCTTATTGCTTGGCTCTCTGCATCTGCCCCCTGGTGGGGAAGCACTGCAGTAGGGCTGCAGGGTGTGTCGGGCTTGTCTCAATCCCAATCAGCTGGACCCTAGCATCAAGCTAACCTACTGGTCAGAGCATCTGCCCCCTAGTAGTCAGTGCACGTCATAACGACTGGTCAACCAGTCAACTGTCTGCCCCTTGGTGGTCAGTGAACATCATAGTTGAGCAACCTTAGTATATCATTAGCATATTAATGCTTTGATTGGTTAAGCGGAGGACTGGGCACTTAGCGTATTAGTCTTTTATTATATAGGTTAATACATATAACCTCTTCCTCAAGTAGAATACACACACACACACATACACACACACACATATATGGCTAATATGCTAAGTGTTCCTCCGACTGATCACTATGATGTGCACTGGCCATTTACAGAGAAATGGCCCTGTGGACCTGGCCCCCACAAAGCAACACTCGGCTTCCAAGTGGGACACAGGCCCTGCAACCACCCCATAGCGACAGCCTACCAAATTGCAGCTGATGCTGCCGAGACCCCATAGCAGAAAATGCAGCCCATAGCCCAGCCTGGAAATGGTGGCTGTGGGTGCCAAATAATGACATCAAGTAGCAATGCCTGGCTTCTTCTCCCTAGCAACAGGCCATTTAACAACAGATGGCACTGTGGTCCTGACACCCACAAAGCAACACTTGGTTTCCTCCAAGTGGGACTCAGGCCCTGCCACCACCCCGGAGCAACATCCCACCAAATCGCAGTGGACACTGCTGAGACCCCATGGTGCAAAATTCAGCCCACGAGCAGCCCATCCCAGAATGGTTGCTGTGGGCTGCAGGTAATGACCTAATGTAGAAACACCCAGCTTCCTCTCCTTAGCCACTGGCCTCCTTGGAGTTCTTTCAGCCTAGAAGCATGATTTGCTTTATAGACAGGTGCAAACATTTTACACTGCAACCCAATGTCTGTAAAGTGTTTTCCCATGCCTCATCTCAGTTGATCCTCAAAGAAGTCCTGGAGTAGGTAGATAGGAGACTCAGTGGAATCCTATTTTCTTTTCATTAGCTGGGAAACAGAGATTTAGAAAGCTTAGAAAGTTGACCCGACTGAGAAGAAGTAAGAAATGGTGGACCTTGAAAATGACTTCAGGTTTTCTTACTGTGCAGAGTAGAGTCAAACACTGCTGCAGTTAAATATTTTATCCTTTGTTCTCCCTGTGTGATCTACAGTAATAATCTGCTTTGTGTTGATATTTACTGCTGTGTTGCTGACAATTACCTGAAAGAGAAGTTGGGGTGCTTCACTGGGCTGGAAAAAGTTTAGCTACATCAGAAAGCAGGTCTAATTAAGTAAGTTTATTCTATATATGTAAAAAGCCAAGTTGATTCGCACAAGCACAATACATATAAACCTCTCGCTGGTGCCAGTCGCATGTGTGTGTTTCCATCTGTCATTTCGATCGTGAATTGGTTGACACTTCCATTATAGAGAAAGGGCAAATAGCAATATTAAAATATTTCTTCTAATTAATTTCCTTCCAATGTGCACAAATTTGTGCACCAGGCCACTAGTAGTTTAACAACTACCAGGCCCAGAGCTGGATTTGGAAACTCATCAGACGATACTGATTTTGAAGCTAAAGAGATGAGCAGAAATTTCGTCAACCTTGGAGGATACAAGATCATTCAAGTCCATCAAACACTAGTATATGGCAAACTTAAATCATTATCTAAAAATATATATACCCCTGATATATTCACCTCTGTATAGTTACTTTGTTTTTAAGAGCTTTTAAAGAGGAAAGACAAATATGTTTAAAGAAATTAATAATAGGCCAGATACTGTGATTTTTTATAAAATATAGAAGAATTAATCTTTGTCTCAAATGCAAATATTGCTTGAGTTTTTAGAGATTAAACTAAAATAATGTATCTATCTCTGGTCATTAACTATAAATTCTATGGACAAAGCAACGTACGATCCTTATTAATGTTTCATTTATCTACATGATTGCTACAGGAGGTCAGAAGTACTGAAAGGCAAGGTTACCCTTGTGTTGATCTATACATAATTCTTTAAGTCATTTTTAAAAATCTAGCTAAGTTTTTAATTTACATTTGCTGTCATATACAACAATTTTTTTAAAGCATACAGAAATTTGATGAAAGTACTAAAATATCCTTAAGATTGGCCAACATAGTTAATACATGGGCAAGTATATTCAGTGTTTACAGGAACATACAGCACTCAGGATTCTGTATTTCACAGGGTCAAGGAATTTTCTACAGCGCTATTGCTGAGAATTATTTTTAAAGTACCTTCTCAAATATGCTTGTCTAAATTAATAAGTCTATTGCACTTGAAAGTTTCCAAGAAATACATAAAGCAAAATAAACAAATTGTTTTCTCAAGTGACATATCTCTATTTTATCTACTGTCCACAGTAAATTTTACTTCAAAAGCACTGAAGTCCTGTTTTTCTTCTTAGTGAGAATTACTAATTTGTTGTTTACAAAATTGACTTTATTATTGGGTCTTAAGTCTTAAATTTTCTCAGCTTTCTTTTTACATAAATGCACACACATATAATGTGGCTTTTAAAAAAATGTTCTTCTGATCAGAATTTATATTTATTTTTGCCATGTTTTAGGCATCTTAGTGAAATTCACTAAGTGTAATATTTTGCTAACTTCCTTCCTGAAATCAAACTTCATGGCCAGTTTCTAAGACTTCATCTAAAGCCTTGCTACTTGGAATAGAATTCTATGGCCATCTCTTGGGAGCTTATTAGAAATGTAGAGTCTTGGGCCCCATAATTAACTCATAATCTTCATTTTAATACACTCAAGCAAGTACTATACACATTAAAATTTGAGAAACACTGATTTAAAAGTCTGCTTTCTAATGCTTATATTTATTCTTAGTTGGAATTATTAGTTTGTTGTTGAAAGAACACTTTCCCTTTAAGAGCCTTCTGAAAAGAATACAAAACACAATCAAAATTTAAGAGTTGGTTATTGCATAACATGCAAACCTTGTTAACTATAAAACACAGAAACTTAAAAAATTAATGTTCACTCCTGTCAGAGGAGTGCATCATACAGAAAATATTGTTTATATGCTTTAAAGAAATTTTTACTTCTGTATTGGAGTCACTATCATTTGAAGACAAAATTATATGTGCCAGTTTAATTGTTCACTGAACTAATTGATACATAGTTTGATATGAGAATATTTATATATATAAAAGCCTAAGCAACTAGCCTACTGGCCGACTGGTCTGTAGCTGTGATGCGCACTGACCACCAGTGGGGCAGATGCTCAACACAGGAGCTGCTGAGCAGCAGCAACTTTGCAGAGTGCCCTCTCCAGGGCTTCTTTGGGGTTGCCAGAATGCTGGTTTTGGCCCAATTCCTCCAGGACAGGCTGAGGGACTCCACATGCACCAGGCCTCTAGTAAAACAATAAATATCCTATTAGCAGTGGTTTCATGGTGAACACTAAGGTGCCATAAAGGCTTCAAGTTTTTCAAAGAATAATGAGTTAGAACCTACATAGTTCACCCTCTCAATCAATATAGGAATCTACTTCATATTGTTTTTGATAGGCCAGCATCAGTCGTCTACTTAAAATTTTTAGGAACAGTAACACTAGTAAAAGATCATCAATTTTATTTTTAAGTAACTCTCATTATTGACAAATTCCTTGTTGAACTAAAGCTGCCTCTTACTTTCCATTCTGTGGTTTTAATGTTGACCTCTGGAGTGAAAATTTTAAGTGTAATCTAATCTGGCCTTCCACATGATGTAGTTCACATGTTTTGAGAGAGTTATGTTCCTCTATTAAGCTTTTTTAAAAATACTTAATACATACATTTTGCTATAAAATTCAAATTTGGAAGGATCATTTGTCATGAATAAATTTTCTTTTTGTCACTTATACGAAGAATTCTCTTCTGTATATGGTCTTATTGTTCTTGAGCTTTTCATGTTTTATACCTTCATAGACTGAAAATTTTATATTTAATGTATAGTGAATATTAAGGTATAGTCTTTAGAGTACTTACTATATTAAAAGCCAAAGATTAGATGAGAGTATTTTTTGTTAGCTTCTATTAATGGAGTAAACTAGGGAGAAAAAAAGATTCTAGTAAGATGCAGAGTAGTTATAAAGAGAAGAATCTTAAGAAAAACATAGTAGTAAAATTAATTGGACATGGCATTAAGAGCAAAGTTCTGTACATTTGCCTCTGATGTTTTTCCAACCCAAAAAAATCATATATTGTACAACAGGAGTGAAATAAATGTTTTAATACTCTTCAGTTATAAATCACTACTTGTTGAGTAGTTGAGTATTTAGATTGCTTTTTTGGCCTGTTTATAAGGTAGAACTGAGATGCTCCTAAAATGTAATTAGTGAGAGAGCACATGCCAATCTTTATTCTCCTTTAATCACTTTACCAAAACTTGGTATATTTGGAGGAATTCTCTTTTAGTAAAATAACTTTTTATTATTAGATTTCTTTTAGGATGAGAGTTATTTCAGAAGAGTGGATTTCTATAACCTATTTTGTGAGCACTGGAAGATTGCATTTCCTTTGCCTCTAGTTCCATGTAAAGATTACATTTTTAATTGAGTGAAGAGTAAGATGTATTCCTAGAACTATGTTATTTTTATATTAAAATAGGTTTTTTAATAGTATTTTAAATATTACGTAGAGCAGAAGAAATCTTTGTCCAGTCTTTTATGAAAACAGAAATTTAGGTAAATGTTTTTATGAAATTCTTGAAACATGCCAGCATGTTTTGTAACAGGCTATTTAGTGCCCCAGGGAGATTTGGGGAAATGTTTGCTGTTTTCTTCATAATGTTTTCCGTTATCTTAAAATGTGTCACTAATGCCTAGGGATAGTAGTGAATTAATAAAAATTTTAGCATTGACATAATCCACTCAACTTATTTTTTGCAGCTAAAATATCTAGAAGACATTTAGTAATGCTGTGAGCCTTAGGAGTTGCTGAGCTAGTTCACTACTATAGCATTACCCAAACATACAGGGAATCCTTAAATAAAGCACATCAAAGTAAATAATGCACACAGAGCACTTAGTAGTCAACAGGGGCTGATTTGCATACATAGGCAATGCCTGCCTACTGATTGATGATGCCTATTACCATGAGATTATATTTATTAAAAGCAACACCAGTAATTCTATGCACAAATGATTAATAGCCCAATGACTGTAGATTTTAATTAATTAAAATGGTCAAGATACATTCTGAATGAAATAAATTGCATTATTATATTGACTTACTCTACTTGAAATTATTAAAGTTGAAGATTGCTAGTTAAAGTTAAGTCATGTCAGGAATATACTTTTTTTAAATTCATTTTTTATTTTATTTAAAAACCCATATGGTTTTATGAACCGGTGTCTCCCCAATAATTTCAACGAGGCGGGGGGTAGATATGAGAGATGAGACGATCTGATCCGTGAGTACTGCCTCATTTAAGTTTCAGCTGCCGGGCGGCAAAAATGATTTTTGTTATGTCCTCCCAGGAGGGAGAAAGGAAGGCAGGGAGGCTGATGCCCAGATGTCTTGGACCTGTTGGGGGGGGGACGGGACTCCAGGGAAGTCTTTCACTTGTGAGTGGCCCAGCCCACCCCTGTGTTTGTTCTGACCATCCCCCGAAAAAGATTTTCCTAGCCCCCCACCCCCTGCCACGTTCGGGGGTGCCCTACCGTCCAGTGGTGGTTTGGGGTTGGCAGCCCCGGACTCGATCGACCCTCTGGGAGGGCGGTGGGATGACCTTGCTGGCCCGAGATCCGGATCCGGATGTCAGGAATATTCTAAGTAAAGTTTGGATAATTTTAATCAATTCTCCAAATATTAAAAAATTGTGATAATCTGAAATGAATCTTCAAATACTTGCTAACATAAGGTATTGGCTTAATCATAATATTAGCAACTAGAGGCCTGGTGCACGACATTCATTCACTGGGCGGGGATGGGGGATCCCTTAGCCTGGCCTGTGCCCTCTCACAGGACAGGACCCCTTGAGGGGATGTAAGCTAGCAGGCGGACATCCCCCTATGGGTCCTTAGTGCTGCCATGGAGGCAGGAGAGGCTCCCATCACCACCGTGCCCTGGCCAGCCATGAGCCTGGCATCTGGCTGAATGGCACTCCTTCTGTGGGAGCACACTGACTACCAGGGAGCAGCTCCTGCATTGAGCATCTGCCCCCTGGTGGTCAGTGTGCATCATAGCAACCAGTCATTCTGCCATGTGGTCTATCTGCATATTAGCCTTTTATTATATAGGATAATTTTTGTTCACTAGCAGCTGTTGAGTTAAAGATAAGTCATGATTAACATTCTGTTATATTATTTTTTCTAACCCTTTCATTATATGGTTACTAGTATTTTTTAACTTAAAACTTTTTTTCATCTATACTATAGATTGAGTGAAATAGCAATCTATACTAATAAAAGGATAATATGCTAATTAGACCAGATTCTTTTGACCTTCCTTCCAGACAAAGCTGCAGCAGCTGCTGCTGTGAGGGCCAGACCGAGGCTCAGGCAGCCGCAGTGGCCGGCAGTGGCAGCAGCAGCAGTGTGATGGGGGCATCGACTTCCCCTGATTGGCCTGGTCGCCTTCTGTAGAAGGTGGCTAGACTGCAGCTTAGGCCCACTTCCCATGGGGAGTGCACCTAAGCTGTCAGTAGGACATCCCCTGAGGGCTCCCAGACTGTGAGAGGGGGAGGGTGGGCTGAGGGACCCCCCTCAGTGCATGAATTTTTGTGCACCCAGCCCCTAATCTTACGTAAGAGATAGCATTTTAAAGTGGTGCTTTTCAGCTAGTTGGGTAATGCTGCTCATTGCAATGGGAAGAAGGGTTAGATTCTTTTCTAACAATGTTATGAGCTTGTTGGTCAACAGATTCTGTATGGGATGTACCTAAATAACTTAATCTTGCCCTAGCTGGTTTGGCTTGGTGGATAGAGCATCAGCCTGCGGACAGAGGGGTCCCAGGTTCAATTCCAGTCAAGGGCACATGTCTGGGTAGTGGGCTCATGCCTGGGTAGTGGGCTTGATCCCCAGTAGAGGGTGTGCAAAAGGCGGCCAATCAATGATTCTCTCTCATCATTGATGTTTCTCTCCCTCTTCTGAAATCAATAAAAATATATTAAAAAAATAACTTAATCTCTTTCCTTCAGCCCCATGATTACACCAGAAACTGATGGAAGTAATTTAGGTTCATCAGAATTTATGAGACTATTTGTTTTGCCTATTTAGACTACACTTTTATATACATACTCTCACACACATACATTCATATAAAATTTTAAGAGACACATATATATGTATGTATGTGCATTTGTCTATCTACTTTAGATTTTGTGCTCCTTGGCTTCCTAGTACATGAATAAAAAGATCTACCAAGTACTTAATTTGTAGATCTTGCCAAGATTCCCACAACGATTGTCTCAGGTCTCTGGTTATTATAGAAAATACACAGAAGGACATGAATTCAAGCACTGTGAGAGATTTGTACTCGTACCCATGCACTGTCGTCTTAGCAGGACTGGTGAAGCGGGAATAGAAGAAACCACCTCTTACTTAACTTCTCACCTATTATTTCCCATTCAAAAAATTTTTTTCACCTCAAAATACTTGGCACTCCTCCAAGTATTTTTTTTTCATTCTAAGCCTACTTCACGGTACATGGCTTTTCAGTGTTTTTAAACAATACGTTATAGTGTGACATAGTTTACCATTTATGCACAACACTAATGCATAAAACCATCCCTCTCCTGGTACCCATGTCCTTGTCTCTCTTTCATTTAAACATAATGGCATTGAATTCTCCTTTAAATGCTGTACATAAAATTTTTTGTATATTCTTGTGCAACTATTTTTATTTTTTCTGTGCATCTATTTTTAAAACTGTCAATAATATCAACTATGTTATCTTTATTTTCAGAATATAAAATTGTACAACTCATTCTACCTCAAACTGATTTGTAAAATTAATCTAATAGCAAAAATTGCTTCTTTAAATTGTATCATATAACAGTTAAAAGAGGTACTTAGGTTTCTGAATTGTAGAGGAAAGAAATTAACACTTTATTAGAAAGAAAATTACTTATATTAGGCATTCTTGGGCACTGTTTTAGATGTAGTCTTCCTGACAAGTGGTTTAAATTGAATGTCTCCTCTGTTAAATCTTGAGAGAAGTTTGTTTTAATTCTTCCCTACATAGAATCAACATATATAGGGTGACTATAAAATAATTGGACAAGGTCATCAAGTCTTTCATGGAAATCTGTCTTGTTATTTTTCTTTCATAGCACATTCTCATAGGGCAAAATAAGATGACATGTTGAAGGACATGTACCATTAGTTTTTGGCTCACACATGAAGTTTGATAATTAAATTATATCTAGCACTTAAACAAAAATAAAGACTGATTGCTTATGCCATATTTTGACAAAGCATTTATATAATATTTTGAAATGTAATCGCTGAGCAAGAAAGGACATTTAATGCCTATTTAATTGCATTTACTCTATCATTAGTTATTTAAAAGCTTCAAAACAGTTCATTGGTGAACTTTGTAAATTCAGTAGTAAGTAACCTTTTAGCCGAGTGCATAATTTAATGTTTTGACAAGCCTTTTAAAATGGCAAGTAGGTGAATTTATTAGGAAACAATACAGAATAAAATTTAAAAGACTTTGAATAAGTCAATGACTTTATATTTGGCTGGCTGTATCTTAAGAAGGTTCGGCAAGCCCCTTTTGTTAAAACCCCTCATAGCTAATTAGGTACTAATTCTGTAGTCACCCAAAAGAAAAATTCGAAAAGAGTGTGGGATTAGAAAATTACTGTGTTCAGTATTTCTAATGTCCAGCTGGCTGTTACTTCCTTTGTTGTGTTCAGTGTGTGTTTTGTGTTTATCTTTCCCCCATTGCCTTGCCCTGTGTGTAATAAAATACGTGCAATTATTGACCTCCTTTAATCTTTGGAAAGTAGAAAAAGAAAAGGTAAGCAGGCTAAAATTAAATGCATTCGACATATCACAGGGACATCCAAGTAATGGAAGCAACTGGCCTTGGTATAGTAGTCGCCTGACATTCAATTAGGGTAATACTCAGGGTCAGAAATAGACATTATATTGAACAGTTGCCATGGCTATGCACCGTTGTATTATTTAAGGTCTGTATATTGAGCACCTTCTCATTTGACATAGCTAGGGCGTATGAGATAACTTTTGTAAAGTTTTGATACAAATAACTCCAAATGCCCAGTGGCTTATTTATTCTCATTTTACATACATTTTGTGCATCCACTGTGGCTCTCTGCTCTGTGCCTTCTGAAGTCTAGGCTGAAGGAGAGAGGAAACGATTATGGAATTCATAGGATGGCTCTTCAAATTTCTGCTTTGGAACTGGCACTTGTCACTTTTCATTAGTAAAAGCAGGTCAGATGAGCACAGGAAATATAACTCAGGAAATATAAGAATAAGTTCAGTAAAGGAGGGATAGCTAATATTAGGACAGCAATAAAATCTATCACCTTAATGTTAACATTGGTCTCATCCTCAACCACTGCCCCTACTTTTATCATTTATGGTAAAGAAGCACAGAATTTTTTTAGCTTTTATATGATTCTTGAATTTTTTCATAATTGCTATTTACATATGTAGTTGGAAGTAACAGTAAAATCAATGACACTGGTGAACGTAGAGATTAGTTTTTAGAGCATATTATGTCATGCATATTCATACTGGTGACTTCTAAGTTACTGCAAAAAAGAAGGTTGACAATAATGTAGAAAAAAATGATCTTTTATTTGCTATTCTTATCGATAGAGTACCTTTCAGGGGATTAAGGAATCAGTAGAGAAATTTAAGCTAATAAGTTCTTTGCATTTTACACTTTTATATCTGTTAAATTTTTTTGTAACTAGACTATAAAAGATGTTCTGCTCTGAATAAGGTGTCTTATTTATTATTTAAAGTGCAATAAAGCCCTGGTCAGTGTGACTCAGTTTGTTGGATGTTGTTCCAGGCACCTAGAGGTTGTTGTTTTGATTCCCCATTAGGGCACATGCCTGGATTGTAGATTCATGCCCCGGTAGCGGGTGTGTAGGAGGTAGCTGGTCTGTGTTTCTCCCTGTCTAAAATCAATAAAAAACATATTTAAAAAATAATTTAAAATACAATAAAAGCACATCAAAGAGATTTCCATGCTTTCCCTTTGATAAAAGAAATGTACATTTTCTTTTACTGGTAGCTTTTCTTGTATTGCTCTCTATAAGCTCACCTGCATTCTTACTACTTGGTTATTACTGTAGAAATGCTGTTGTGGTAATGTGAACTAACTTCAGTTACTCAATATTGTATGCATTATGTTATTGAAATACTCTTACTCTGCCCGGTCCTGATCAGAAAAGGGGTATATTTGCATAATGTTAATCAAGTCTTTGATGTTAATATTTGGGAAAGGACTCTAATTTTATTGGTACATGTATCTGTCACATAAATTTAGCAACAAACTGCTTAAAATATGAATTACTGTTCCTTAGAATTTGTCAAGCTTAATCATAAGTCCTATCGACTTTCCTAAAAAGCATACCTTATGCTATATCTGAATATATTTTGGGTCCTACTCTATTTGTAAATTTATTTGTTTTTGTTTTTGTTTTTTGTTTTGTATACCTGTATAGTTTTCTGCATTCTTTGTTCCATTACTTCCTGCATCTGGTTTGGATACCTTGAATTTATTTTTTATTTAAATAATTATTTTTGAAAATTTTTTATTTTGCATTTATTTGGCTTAAAAACAACTAATGCATTTTGAAATGTAGAATCCTTCAAAAGTTATTTAAAAAGCAAAACCATTCATTAATTCAGCAGACTAGTGACTGATTACAGTTTTTTAGGCCATGGGTCATTCTGAAAAAGACTGATAATAAATAAACAATTTAAGTGCTATAATGGAGGTTGGTACTTGTTATTTTATGTATTACAAAACCAGGTTTCATTTTAGTTTTTAATCTGTTTTTGAGATTTGGTAACATTATATGGTTTTACACTGTTGCATGGGCTTCTTGACACTTACCCCTGAGAGACTACAGTAGTTTCCTGTTATCTGTGGTTTCACTTCCCAAGGTTTTAGTTACCTGCAGTCAACCTCAGTCTGAAAATATTAAGTAGAAATTTTCAGATCTGATTAAAACAATAAATTTTAAATTGCATGCCATTCTGAGTTGCATGAGGAAATCTTGCTCTATTCAGCACATTCGTGCACAGGGTGTGAATTATCCCCTTGTCCAGCTTATCCAGGCTGTATATGCTCCCTGCCCGTTAGTAGCCTTCGTGGTTATCAGATTAACTGTGCAGTATCACTGTACTGTGTTCTCGTAACTCTTACTTGACTTAATAAAGTGCAAGAGTGGTGATGCTGACACTTCGAATATGCCAAAAAGGAACAGTAAAGTGTATGTATAGGAAAATATGTAATATATGTGGGGTTCAGGCATCCACTGGGGATTTTGAATGTATTACCCACGGATAAGGTATGACTGCTGTACCTCATTAAGATGCTACCAACACCAGAACATCATCATTTTTAGTACATTTCCATCCCTAATGTAAATGGAAAACGTGCTTTCTTTATTCACACAGATTAATGTGAGTGTTGAACTGAAGTCATTCCATTTGAACAAAGTCCAACAAAGCCTAAAAGGGTACTCCTTCCATATCTAGTGATTGGGACTTGATATTGATGTATTTCAGATTATCCAGACTCTTCTTCTGCCCGTCCTTCATTAAAACAGAAGCTGTGTTTATGCTTCTTGAAATTAGTCTTTCAGTCAGTTTCCTAAGGTTAGAGAAGAAAATTGGCCTCAGGATATAGGGTATAAACAGAAAACAAAATTGGGGTAGTCGGAATGAATAAACCTTAATAAGCCACATTGTAAATAGGTAGCACTTTTTTTCTCCAAATGCTTGATAGTATTAGTTTAAAAGTTACAACACATTTCAAATGTTGTGATTGTAATAATAAATATTGCATTTAGTTGCTAGCGCAATTGAAACATAATTTTTGGTTTACTTGATGCAGTCTTTTTTCTAAAATTAAATTACTAAAACCAACTCTCATTTTGCATCATTGCAGAATATCATCCAGTTAATCCAAAATACTTGTGGAAATTAAAAAATTTTGAATGATTAGTTTACTTTTAAACATTCTTTTAAAACAGTTATTTATAGCTTCTCTGAACGCATAGAGAATTTGAGTCAACCTACTGGGATAAAAAAGGCAATCTAGACTAGAAAAAATATATAAATTAGAGTAAGAAATAGAGAGGAAGGGAAAGATTGGACTCATTATGTTAATTCAGAAGCTACATTTTAAAATAGCTTTTAAGTAAATAAAAGTCTAGAAATTTTTTAAAAAGCTTTATTGTTGAGATTATTACAGTTGTTTCTCTTTTTTCCCCCCATAGCTCCCCTCCTCCCAGTTCCCTCCCCACCCTCTGTCCTTACACCCGCCTCCCCTCCCCTGTCTCATGCATAAGTGTACCATTATTGTCCATTCTCTTCCTGCACCCCCAACACCCTTTCCCCCTGAAAATTGTCAGTCCAATCCCTTTCTATGCTTCTGATTCTATTCTATTCACCAGTTTATTCTGTTCATCAAATTTTTTATTCACTTGATTTTTAGATTCACTTATTGATAGATATGTATTTGTTGTTCCTAATTTTTATCTTTACTTTTTCTTCTTCCTCTTCTCAAAGGATACCTTTCAGCATTTCATATAATAATAGTTTGGTGGTGATGAACTCCTTTAGCTTTTTTCTGTCTGTGAAGCTTTTTATCTGACCTTCAATTCTGAGTGATAGCTTTGCTGGGTAAAGTAATCTTGGCTGTAGGTTTCTGCTATTCATCACTTTGTATATTTCTTGCCACTCCCTTCTGGCCTGCAAAGTTTCTATTGAGAAATCGGCTGACAGACGTATGGGTGTCCTCTTGTAGTTAACGGACTGCTTTTCTCTTGCTGCTTTTAAAATTCTCTCCTTGTCTTTTGCTCTTGGCATTTTAATTATGATGTGTCTTGGTGTGGTCCTCTTTGGATTCCTTTTGTTTGGAGTTCTCTGCACTTCCTGAACTTGGAAGTCTATTTCTTTTACCAGGTAGGGGAAGTTTTTTGTCATTATTTCTTCAAATATGTTTTCAATATCTTGCTCTCTCTCTTCTTCTGGCACCCCTATAATTCTGATGTTGGTTTGCTTGAAGTTGTCCCAGAGGCTCCTTACACTGTCTTCATATTTTTGGATTCTTTTTTCTTTTTGCTTATCCATTTGGGTATTTTTTGTTTCTTCATATTTCAATTCTTTGACTTGATTCTTGCATTCCTCTAATCTGTTGTTGGATCTCTGTATAATATTCTTTATTTCAGTCAGTGTATGCTTAATTTCTAGTTGGTCCTTTTTCATATCCTCGAAAGTCTCATTAGATTTATTGAGGATCTCACTAAGTTTATGAGCGGTTTCAGAAAATTTTTGAAAAACCTTATAACCATGGTTTTGAACTCTATATCCTATTGTTTGCTTTCCTCCTTTTCTGTCATTTGTGATCCGTTTCTTTGTCTCTGCATTTTGGCTGCTTCCCTGGATTGATAGAGTGGCTTTCTGTGTTAGGTGATCACTGAGAGGAAATGACCTCCAAGCCACTTGGTTATGAGAATCAGCTGTGTCTACAGTGGGAGAACTTCTGTGCTGGAGACACCCTTATGGGGCAAGAGTTGTTTCAGTGGATCTTTGGTGCTCACGGAGTCTGCCTCGAGTGTGTCACTTATGAATCTGAGGAGTTGTATTTAGGATTGTACCACTCAGACCCTTGGGTACACTGGCACTTGTATGTCCAAGGAGGTGCTATTTTAGTCTTTGCCTGAGGCTAGTCAGCCTTTTATATGCAAGAGCCTCTGTGTGCAGCTTGGGTGAGTCGGGCTCTTGGGGAGTCTACAGGGCGGAGCAACTAGCTATGGCTGCTTCTCAGTCCTGCCCTAAGAGGCACCGGGTCTCAAGCCGCTCTGGAGTTCCTCCCAGTGCCCGACGGTGCCAGCCAGTCCAGCTCCTCACTGTATGGTCTGAGTCCCCAGAAACTTGCCTGGACCTGGAGTTCAGAGCCATCGGGAGCTTGTGCCTCCCTCCGGTATGAAATGCTGCCAGCCTTTTCTGCGAGCCCCTTCGCCGTGCATGCCTCCATACCTCTGTACTTTATTTCCACACCTCTTCTTAGTCTCAGTCTCTTTCTAGTTGTAGAATTTCCACTCAGCCAGCCTTCCTGAGAGTCTGGGTGGTGTCCGTTTTTTCTTTTCATTGTTGTTTTAAAATGGTTGTGCACGGCTGCAATTCCGGTGTTTACCTATGCTGCCATCTTGGTTTCTCCAAGTCTAGAAATTTTAAAAATAGCTTTTGTATTAATGTTAAGTGTTATGTACTGTACATGGTTGGGGCAAAAGCAGGTTTACAGTTCACATGGAAAATAATAAAATAATTAATAAATAATAATACAAGAACAAACTTTTGTGTACTCACAACTACCTCTTTTTTCCTCACCCTGTATTAACATTATTATGAAAATGCTGAATTTTCTGCTTAGAATTAAAAACATATCATTAATTAACAAATATTTGTCACCTAATAAATGCAAGGGACTTTGAATTCTAGGATATAGAGTTAGAAAATGTTATAATGACAAGATTTTTCTTAGTGCCTGTCTAATGTTATATTCTTAGTGTTATGTTAGTTACTTTGTGTAGGGAGGATTGATATAGAAGATTGATACTATATATGAAAATACTAGATAAATCGTAGTTTAACTAGAATAAAACGTGCTAAAATGGATGTTTCACCTTTACTATTAAATAAACAGAAAATAACTGTAATTGTATTGACATTTTATATGTGATCCTAAAGCTATTCAGATGACTAAGATGATCTGTGTCATAAAAAATGAAATTCACATATAACAGTAGAAATGACCAATATATGAATGTTGCTATATGAATATCCTATATAATAAAAGCCTAATATGTTAAGTGTCCGGTCATCTGGTTGGCCATTCAACCAATTGAAGTGTAATATGCTATTGAGATGCTAAGGCCACTCAACTGCTCACTATGATGTACACTGACCACTAGGGGGCAGGTAGTCGATTGGTCGACCAGTCACTATAACTTGTACTGACCATCAGGGGGCAGACGCTCCGACTTGTAAGTTAGCTTGCTGCTGGAGTCTGGTGGATCGGGACTGAGTGAGATGGGCTGAGCATGCCCTGCAGCCCTTCTGCGGTCCCTCCCCAGCTGGCCAACTTCCCGTGTCCCTCCCCGGCCCCGATCGTGCACCAGTGGGGTCCCTTGGCCTGGCCTGTGCCCTCTTGCAATCCGGGCTAAGGGACCTCTCCCCCCTTGAATGCATGAATTTCATGCACCAGGCTTCTAGTCCTATATAATAAAATCCTAATATGCAAATTGACTGAATGGTGGAATGACCAGTTGCTATGACATGCACTGATCACCAGGAGGCAGATACTCAATGCAGGAGCTGCCCTCTGGTGTCAGTGCACTCCCACAGGGGGAGCACCACTCAGACAGAAGCTGGGCTCACAGCTGGCAAGTGCAGTGGCAGTGGCGGGAGCCTCTCCCACTTCCACAGCAGTGCTAAGGATCCTATGGGAGATGTCCACCTGTCAGCTTAGGCAGGGAGCAGGCCTAAGCTGGCAGGCAGATATCCCTCAAGGGTATCCTGGACTGAGAGGGCAGAGGCTGGGCTGAGGAACCCTCTCCAGTGCACAAATGTTATGCACTGGGCCTCTAGTAATATATATTACTAAACTATTAGCAGTATGTAACTATATAACTAAATAATATATCTCTGATTTTATAGTTTATAGTGTACTTTTATGTGCATTGTCTGATTTAAGAGAATGTTGAATTTAGGATAGAGTTTGATAGTTTTGTGTATGATCCCAAGTTACTTATTTCTCTTTCTTAATGAGAAAACACATGCCAACACTTGTGCTAATATTCTCAAACTTGGTAGACTACACTCTTCTCAATAAATCAAATTCCTTAGTAATTCTTGGCTCAGCTACTTGACATAATATTTATTTCTAAGAATTCCACAGAAAACTTTGACTCTTAAACGAGCATCCAGAATTTGGGATATCAGTTCCTATCTCGTGCCTCCCCCAACCTTCACCCCTGCTTTATTTGTGATGTATTTATTTGTGGGTACTGCACAGTGAAAACGAGCCACAAGCTCCTCTCAAGTGTACAACCCTATCAATCAGAATAGATTTCTTTCCCATTCCTCTCTGCTCAGATTTTAAGTATGGTTCCTTGTGCTTATATATTCTAACTTACCCATAATAGTTGTTTGGCAAAGTGTTCATTCGGTTAGTATTCCCACTTTGGAAGTTATGTCTGCTTACAATTTTTCTCTTTGGTAAAATTACACATTTCAGTTCTAGCAACCTGAACCACCTGTGACTGGCAGAGCTATAGCAAGCTCTCTGCTTTTTCTCAGCATAGTCTATAGAACTCCAATAGACTTATCATCAACATTGTAAATTTCTTTGGGGGGGCAGGAGGTGTTGATAAAAAACACACAACATGAAAGCTCTACCCTCTTAAACTTTTAAGTGTACAGCATGATGTTTATAAGTACACTAGAGGCCTGGTGCATGAAATTCTTGAACTGGGGGGTGGTCCCCTCAGCCCAGCTTGCATCCTCTCCAATCCAGGACCCCTTGGGAGATGTCCCACTGCCAGTCTAGGATCGGGCCTAAACCGGCAGTTGAACAGCCCTCTCACAATCCAAGACCACTGGCTCCTAACTGCTCACCTTCCTGCCTGATTGCCCCTAACTGCCCCACCTGCTGACCTGGTCACCCACAACTGTTCCACCCACCCCCGCTGGCCTGGTCATCCCTAATTGCCCCCCCCTGGCTGGCCTAGTCGCCCCCAGCTGCCCTCCCCTGCTGGCCTGGTCACCCCTAACTGACCCCCTCCCCACTATCTTGGTTGCCCCTTACTACACCCACTGCAGGCCTGGTCACCCCAAGCAGCCTTCTGCTCAGTCATTTGGTTGCCCCTCACTGCCTCCTCCTGCCAGCCTGGTCGCCCCTAACTGCCCCCCTGCTGGCCTAGTCACCCCACACAGCCTGTTTGGTCGTCCATTCGGTTGCGATGATCGCTTAGGCTTTTATTATTATAGAAGGTTATATTTCTAAACCTTTATCTTAAAAAATATCTTTACTGAATCTCTATACCTTGTTGCTGTGTTGAACAGCAAATCTCCATTTCCTCCTACCTGCAACCCCAGGCAATCACTATTCTATTTTCTGCTTATATGAGTTTGTTTACTTCAGATACCTCATTTGACTGGAGTCATGCAGTATTTGCTCCTCTGTGACTGACTTATTTCATTTTGCATTATGTTCTCCAGGTTCATTCATGTTGTTGCAGATGACAGGATTTCCTTCCTTTTTAATTTATTTTTTAATCCTCACCTGAGGATATTTGTCCATTCATTTTTAGAGAGGCTGGAAAGCATGATGTGAGAGAGATATCTTGTTTGGTTGCCACCTGCATACACCCCAACCAGGGTGGGAGACTGAATCTGCAACCAAGGTATGTGCCCTTGACCAGGATCGAGCCCAGGACCCTTTAGTCCACAGGCGGACACTATCCATTGTACCAGACTGGCTGGGCAGATTTCTGCCCTTTTTTAAGTTGAATGATATTTAGTTTTGTATACATACCACATTTTCTTTATCCACTCATCAGTCAAAAGACATTTAAGTTTTTTTGCATTTTGTCTGTTGTGAATCATACTGCAGTGTACATAGGAGTGTAATTCTTCAAGATCCTGATTTCAATTATTTTGTATAAATACCCAGAAGTAGGATTGTTGGACCATGTGGAACTTCTACATTTAATTTGAGGAACCTCCATACTATTTTTCCCATAGAAACTGTATCATTTTATATTCTCACGAACAGTGCACAGGTTTCCAATTTCTCCACGTCTTCTCCAGCATTTGTTATTTGTTTTTTTATAATAGCCATTCTAACAGGTGTCAGGTGATATCTGATTGTGATTTTGATTTGTGTTCCCTAGTTGATAAGTGATGTTGAACATCTTTTCTGATATCCGTATGCCTTTTGTCTGCTTTTTTGGACAAGTCTTTAGCCATTTTAAATTGATTTGCATGTTTGTTATTAAGTTATAAGAGATACTATATATATATATATATATATAATTTTTATGTTTACCACTTATCAGGTATAATTTTTTTGCAAATATTTTCTTCCTTTCCATAGTTTATCTTCCCACTTTGTTTCATTTGCTATGTGAAAGCTTTTTAGTTTGATGTAGTCTTGCTTGTCTATTTTTGTTTTTGTTGCTTGTGCTGTTGGTGTCACATTCAAGAAATCCCTGCGAAGGCCAATGTCATGAAGCATTTTTCCCCTATGTTTTCTTTTAGGAGTTGTATAGTTTCAGGTTTCACATTTAAATCTTCAATCCATTTTGAGTTGATTTTTGTCTGTGGTGTAAGATAAGGGTCTAATTTCATTCTTTTGCATGTGGGTTTTAGTTTTCCCAGCACGATTTGACACTGTTCTTTCCCCATTATGTAATCCTGGCAACCTTGTTGAGGATCATTTTACTGTATATGCTTGGGTTTACTTCTGGGTTCTCTATTCTGTTTAATTGGTTTATATGTCTGTCTTTATGCCATTATAATACTGTTCTAAGTAGTTCTGCAAGATGTTTTAAAATCAGGAAGTATGAGGCCTCCAGCTTTGTTATTCTTTCTCAAAATTGTTTTGGCTATTTTGGATCCTTTGTGCTTCCATATGAATTTTAGGATTTCTTTTTCTATTGGTATTTTGATAGGGATTGCATTGAATCTATAGATCACTTTAGTATGGATTACAACAGTGTTAAGTCTTCCTGTCTATGAACATGGGATATGCTTCCATTTATTTGTATCTTCTTTAATTTCCTTCAACAATGTTTTGTTGTTTTCAGTGTTTAAGTATTTTGCCTCCTTGTTTAAGGGTTTGATGAGACAAAAACTGGTCCTTCAGGTGTTACTTTTGAAAAGACAGAACCTTTAATGCATGCATCATCCCTTTCTTCCCCCAGTGAGGGAAGGAGAAGTTTCATCTCAGGGTGATCTGGTGCTAATCTGACCTGGCTTGAAGGAGGGACTGAGTTGGGTACAGTGAAATTTTCTTCTTACCAATCTTACTGTGGCAGTTCTTGGTTTTTTGCTCTCCTGGGGTACTGCAACTTCTTATCTGGAAATCTTAAAAAGGTATTTTGGTCCTAATGTTATTAAATTGCTGCTTCCATGGGGAAGTGAGGGCTGGGGCTTATTATTCTACCAACTTGTTAATGTCACTTCAGCATTGTACTCTTTCATCCAAGTACTAACCGGCCTCAACTGTTTAGCTTCCGAGATCAGATGGGCACTTTCAGGGTGGTACGGCTGTGGACTCCAACATTGTACTCTTAATGTTAACATTGCCAGTGGGAATAGATCCTTACAATATCTCAAGAAAAGGAATTTTCTGAGACTAGCACAGGAGGACGAATGATTTTTATTTGTGTGGAATTACATCCCTTGGTTTGCAAAGTCCCATTTTCCTTACTCCAATCATGAATGATGTGCAGCTAGGGATTCAAAAGACTGTGAAACAGAGCCAGTTTCCATTTCACAGTGGAGCTGGGCATTAAGCTAGTTGCCGTCCACTAGTCCATTGTATTTGGGGTCCACATGGCTGTGTGCCACGTGGGCAAATGCAGGAGCGAGAGAGCCCTGCAATCCTGGAGTCCAGTGCAGGCAAGCAAGAGAGCCAAGAGAGGCAACTCCTCTGTTTAGGAGATTAAACATCTCAGATCTTCTGTGCTTGCAGTGGCTACGCCTACTCTGGCCAGTGTTCCTATGTGTGACTGACAAGTACCTTCCCTGTGTCTTTAACCCAGACTTTAACCGCCCTGTGTCTATTATCCACCCTGTTCAGCCCCTTATCCCAGCGATCTGTGGGGAACAAACCTGGGAAGTGTTGCAGCTTCCTGGCAAAGCTGCACAAATGGCATGCCCATAGTATTTGGCCTGCCCTTTGCTCCTTTCCAGTTAGTCATAAGTAGGTTAAATTAAAATGGTATCATCTATATCAGTAGTCGCTAACCTTTTCGACCTCACGGACCACCAGTGGTCTGCGGACCACCTGTTGGACTGCTGATCTATATAATAAAAGCCTAAGTGATCATTACAGTGAAATGACCAGAATGACGAGTCACTATGACACACACTGACCACCGGGGGCAGATGCTCAACACAGGAGCTGCCCCCTGGTGGTCAATGCGCTCCCACAGGGGGAGCTCTGCTCAGCCAGAAGCTGGACTCATGGCTGGTGAGCCAAGTGGTAAGGACCAGCGAGCAGGCGGGCGGTAAATAGTGTGGGGTCCTGGGCTGAGGGACCCCCCCTGCAGTGTATGAATTTTGTGCACCAGGCCTCTAGTTAATACTATAAACAGTGAGTACTTATCAAGAACCTACTACATGCTGAGCTCCAGATTAGAAATTTTGGTTATAAATATGGACTAAATATGCTTGTTATCCTTAAGGACCTCCTCTATTTCAGAAGATAGACATAAATAGTAAATAAACTATAAAATACATTCTGCTATCATGTAAAATGGGAACAAATTGCTGTAACTTAATGTAGAGGAAGATTGTCTTCAAGGAAGGCAGGATTTGAGCTGAACTTTGAAGATTTAATAGGAGGCTTAGGACATTCCAGAAAGAAAGAAGAGTAGAGTGGAGGGAACCGTACAGTACTATGTTAAACATGGAATAGGGAGAAATCCACTGAATGTGAGGAATTGGGGATGGATATTGAAAAGGATTCTTTGAGGCTTGATTACCAAGAGCTTTCTTTATTTGTCAACTGAAGGAGTTTGGATTTATTGCATCAAGTTTTAAAAAATAACTTCCCTCCTCTCTTCTATTATAAAATTTTATCTCCTTTGTAGAATATGAACAACAATTAAGAGTTGCTGTATTTAGGGGAACCAGTTGTAACATCCAAGTTAAAGAAGAAAATAAGTGAGAGTGTGACAGTGGCCTTGTAGATGAAACATAGGATCTGACAAAGGTTTCTAGGATGAAGCCAATAATTAATAACCAAATAAAAGTAGAAAGCAAGAGAGATAATACAAAGGTAATTTGTATTATCAGGGCCATAGAAGATCACTAGAGACAGGAAAATGGAGGACAAGAAAACAACACAGTAATGAATGGCGATTTTAAGAAATCGGAGATAAAAGCATTAGAAAAAACTAATTTCTGTTGTTTACTCTTAATTCTTAAGTTTTGTATGTCTTCAAAATGAAAGAAAACAGAACAAAGCGAACTTTGAATTATCAAGTATTTGGACCAGACTGAATTGAATTATGTGTCTGCTAAGCCCAAAAGCATTAGTTATACTATAATGCCTCCTGCCTGGCTCTGCTCCTTAATATTCCTTTGATACATCTACCTGTACTTTACTCCCCACAGTATTATTGCATCCAAGACAGTAGATGTGATGAGATACAGAAACAGTCCCTAACTTTCAAAAATCTTCATTCTGTGAAATATATTTGTAATTCATAATTTGTTTTCATGTGGAAATTGCATTTAACTAACAATATCTATTCACCCAGAAAATTAACTGCTGTTGCTATTAATTATACAGGAAAATGGGATGAAGAGAAAGCAGAAACTTTTATTTTAGGCTTATATCTCAGCACTGTTTCTTTCCAGCTTTGTCATCTTGAACAAATTTCTAAACCTCTTCATGGTACAATTTCCTCATCTGTAAGGATAGTCACAGACTTGTAGCATTGTTGCTAAGATTTTTTGTTGTTGTTAATCCTCACCCAAGGATATTTTTTTCTATTTATTTTTAGAGAGAGTGGAAGGGAAGGAGGGAGTAAAAAAGAGAAACATCAATATGAGAGAGATACATTGGTTAGTTGCCTTGTGAAGGTTCCCCAGGGGGGGCTGGAGATTGAACCTCCAACCCAGGTATGTGCCCTTGACCGGGAGTCGAACCTATGACCCCTTGGTGTTTGGGCCAACACTCTAACCACTGAGAACACTGGCCAGTGGTTAAGATTTTTGAGGAAATTTTTAGGCAGGATAGTGTCCTGCTGATAACCAAATGAGATTTAAAAATTTACCCTGCCTTAAAATATATTAGTATGTGTGGCAATATTTGACAGTTTATAATCTAAGTATTTTCAGACTTCTTTAAATCTATTATAGAGAAATATTCTTATTAATGAACAGAAAATCACCATAAATCTAAAATACAGACCTGAACTCCTTTTTGTCACAACAGGATACCAGTTTTATTATGTTCTTGCTCAGCTGGTTATTAACATTTACTTTTTACCAAGATTGAATCCACATATTCTCAATACCATTTGAAGGTTTTAATTCTATAAACTTGTTTTCTTCCCTTTTCATTAGCCAGTTCACTCATCAATAATAGAATTAGGGCATTGTGTATTGTATTTTATAGGACAGCCATCTGTCTTATCTAAAAAATTCAGCACAATTTAAATCTTAATGTCATATTAAGCACTTTATTAGCATAGACAAGAATTTTCCTTATTTAATAGTAATATAGTCCAAAGCCTAAGGTTGTTTGTCAACATGACAGATTTAGGTCTCAGGTACGTGCCTTGAGGAATTGATGCTGTAACTTTCTTCATTATATGTGATTTTGGAGATGCAGGTAGCAAATGTAGTACATATGAATTTATTTTTACTTTTTAGTGGCTCAGGAAGGTGACAAAGCTGATGTTGAATTCTTGCTCAATTCATTTTTTGTTTGTGTCTGCATAGTAACATATAATTATCAGAGTGTTCCTTCAGTATATATGCAATGCATTTATTTGTACTATTTGATTCATAACTCTTGTTTGTTTGTTTTAAAATATATTTTATTGATTTCCAAGGAGAAGGGAGGGAGAGAGGGAAACATCAACCATTGATTGGCTGCCTCCTGCACACCCCCATACTGGGGATCAAGCCCTCAACTCAGGCATGTGCCCTAATCTAGACCTCCTGGTTCATAGGTTGACGCTCAATTACTTAGCCAGGCTGGCTGGGCTACTTTGATTCTTTTTAAGGGTTGGTAAAACGACCTAGTAAGGTTCTGGCTTTTGCCTTTTAACAAAAGGTATATGTTGGTATAAAGATGATGGAGATTTTTGACTAGCAGTTTCGTTTCTTTCATGTTTTTCCCCCCAGGTTTACTTCGTTTTGGGGGGAGGGTGTCAACTTTTATGACATATTTTTTTAGGTACATGTTCATTTCATATGGTATATTGCATTTAAGAGTCTGGAATTTAAGAGAGAAGTTAGCCAAGTGATGAAGATGCAGTCATCAACATGGGAATGAATAATGTTTCCAGGCCAAGGCTCTAAAATTAAGAGTGATGGGAACCAAAACAAAATTTGTGTCTAGCAGCCTCCTTTTCTATTTTTTAAAAATTACCATTTTTTTCACTTCTACCATATACTATAGTTTAACTATTATAACCAATATGTTAATCCTACTTGGTAAGAAGAAATGCTCTAAATGTTATTAGCTATTTACACTTGGCAATGCTTGGCAGGCGTGGTGGCAAGGGGAATGGAGGGATAGTCATTAGGTCTCAGGTCTCCATAAAAGTAGACTTGGCAAAATAGCTATTTACATAGTAACTAGATAAAAGGTGCATGTATTTGTTTTGTTTTTGTTTCATTTTACAAGTGTTCCATTTCCTCAGGCTTAGTCTATCTAACTTTCTAGAGAAAACAGGCCCCAAATCAGAATTTTCAAATTTTGTAATTTATTGTTTCCCTCAAATGAGTCTTAATTAAATAAGAATGTTTTTTCCTACATTATTAAATTAGGGAAACTGGTTCAAGGAATGAATTTTATCTTACATTTTTCTATCCTGGACTCATTCACTTATATGTCTTTACTTTTAGTTTTTGAAGTATAATATGTACTAATTTGGAATTCTAGCCTAATGTTCCACTCATCAATTTATTACCTCTCAACTCCATATTTGCCCTTCATTGGCTGCTCTGGAGTCTGGAGTAATTGATGGGAATCTTTAAGTGGCTTTTCTTTTTGTCGGGTTTTATCGGTTGATGTTGCTAGAGCAGTCCCACTAGAAGAGGAAGGGACCTTCTTTCACAATCCTGGAGTGCTGTGGTTCCTGGCAGCTTCCCTGATTACTGCAGTGCACGGTGGTCAGCAGTACCTGACAATCAGTAGCTTTCTCTGCACCGTGGACCTCCCTCACCACCACCCACTAGGTGGTTATCTCTGCTGAATGTCGCACCAGCATCTCCAGTGTCTGCCTTCTGTGATGTATGGCAGCCAGCAGCTTCTTTCAGTGACTTCATGTTGGAGTTTTCCCCATAAGATACCTCCCCATGAATGGCTTTCCTTTAACAACCTAGGGCCTAGAGGATATATTTCCAGCAAGTTCTGCTGGTATGGCACCCAAGCAACTTCTTTCTCTACCAGTTAGTGAGCCATAGCTGTGACCTAACCAAATAATACCTGGATCTTAGCCAGACATGGGATATGGGGTTCTTTCTTAGTCACTGTTTCAGTCCTAGCGATAGTGGTTGCTGCTTATGTCTGCTATTTATATATATTCTTTAGTTCTCTTTACTTCTTAGTTGCCAGTCTCTCATTCCTTTAATACTCTGTTTAGTTAATAATTCCTTATATTAAAATTTTCCTGTTTAAATTGTTGGGTAGTTTCTAATTCCTGATTGGACCTTCTCTGAAATACTTGATGTTTGAAAAATGCATGGAGTCTAACACAAATAACTTACTAATTTATATGCTTCTTTAGATTCCATTCTTTAGCACATGAGTGGAATATATTTCACCATGTTAGTTTTGATGACTGTATTGATTTTCAAACTATGAGTTCAAAACTCAAAATTTTACATATATGCATCAGCAATGTATTCTTATGTCATGTGGTTGATAGATTAGACATGCATCTACTAATGAGTTTTAAAAAAATACCTCCATGCCCTGGCCAGTTTGGCTCAGTGGTTAGATTGTCAGCCCTCAGACTGAAGGGTCATGAGCTCAGTCCCAGTCAGGGACTCTTACCTCCATTGCAGGGTCTCTCCCTGGCCCCGGTCAGGGCACATGCTGGAAGCAACCAATCAGTGTGTCTCTCTCACATTGATGTCTCTTTCTCTCTTCCCCCCTCTCTTTCCTCCCCTCCACTTACTTTTAAAAAATCAATTGAAAAAATACTTTAAGTTGAGGGTTAAAAAAATAAACAAAAACCTCCATGGAATTAAAATCGCTTTGCAATATTTAGTATTTTGCATAAATTTATTAATATCCTTAGTAATTTCATGAAGTAGGCTGCAGGAATCATCACCCATCTAATCTAATAAAAGAATAATATGCTAATTGTGTCACTCCACTACATCCTAAGCCATGCCCACCAGCCAATCAGAGTGACTATATGCAAATTAATCCAACCAAGATGGTGGCCGGCAGCCACAGAGCTAGAGCAAATAGGAGGCTTCATTGCGCCGGTGATGAAGGAAGCTGCCTGCCTAGGCCTGCTGTGGCCTCTGCTCAAGGCAACAAAATTTCAATTATAGAAGCCACGGAGCTGGAGCAAGCAGGAGGCTACATTGCTCTGGCGATAGAGGAAGCTCCCTGCCTAGACTGGCTGTGGCCTCCACTTAAGGCAACAAAGTTTCAATTATAGAAGATAAATAAACCCCAGATACCTGCTTCCAGCCAGCCTCACTGGGAGCTTGGGTGGCTGGGGGCTGTGGCCAGCCTGCAAACAGCCATCAGTCCCTCACTCAGGATGGCCCCACCCTCATGGGGTGAGGGTCCCTGCTGGGGGGTTTGGCCAACCTGACAATGGCCCTCAGCCCCTCACCCAGTCTGGCAAGGCATCCCAGCAGGAACCCCCACCCTGAAGGGGCTGTGGCCAGCCTTTATACAGCCATCAGTCCCTCACCCAGGCTAGCCAGCAGGGACCCCCACCCTGAAGGGCTTGTGGCCAGCCTGAAAACGGCCCTCAGCCCCTCACCCAGGCTGACCAGGCAGTTTAGCAGGGACCCCTACCCTGAAGGGTGTGTGGCCTGTCTGAAAATGGCCCTTAGTCCCTTACCCAGGCTGGCCAGGAACCCCAGCAGACCCCCAGCCTGATCCAGGTCACCATTCAGGGCAAACCAGCCAGCCCCCAACCATGCACCAGACCTCTATCCTATATAATAAAAGGGTAATATGCAAATTGACCCTAACAGCAGAACCATTGGGAATGACTGGTCACTATGACACACACTGACCACCAGGGGCAGACACTCAAGGCAGGAGCTGTCCCTGGTGGTCAGGGCACTCCCACAGGGGGAGCTCTGCTCAGCCACAAGCCAGACTGTTGACTGCCAGTACAGCAGTGGTGATGGGAGCCTCTCCTGCCTCCTCAGCAGCACTAAGGATGTCCGACTGCAGCTTAGGCCTGCTCCCCGTTGGCAAGTGGACATCCCCCGAGGGCTTCTGGGCTGCCAGGAGGATGTTTAACAGCCAGCTTAGGCCCCGTCGCCTGGGGAGTGGGCCTAAGCCAGTAGATGGACATCCCCCAAGGGTTCTCAGACTTTGAGAGGGCACAGGCCAGGCTGAGGGACGCCCCCTTCCCCGAGTGCACAAATTTTTATTCACTGGGCCTCTAGTTTTCTATAAGAAGAAATTAAGACTTGAAAGTTCAAAGGGTATTCCTTAATACCTTTGGTTGTTTCTTAACCTTTAAATGGTAAATTCACTAGAATACATATCATTTGATTAGTTAAAACTATTATGCACAATACTAGACATATTTGCTGCAGATATTTTACATATCATGCATCCTCCCTGCCCTGTCCCCACACGTCACAATCTTTACTAACTTTGTAAAGAGATTGCCACTTTAATATATTTTTTCTCCTGAAAGCCACAGCATATTAAATTGAAGGCATTTATATTCCTATGTCACATTAGCATCACTTTAGCTTACTAGATAGTATTTTGAATTTAGTTGATTGCAAATGTGGATTTCTCCTTTTTCAGTTTGTAAAACTCTATGACAGGAAATCTGTAGCTAAATATCACTTTATGATTTCCATCTGTTCAAGTACAATAGTGTTTATGGCACAGTCCAGATTGCAGTGTGATAGAAATATCCTATTACAGCAGATAGAATTTAAAATGATCATTGTATATTCTAATGAGAAGACATTTTTAAACAAGTACTTCACTTAATTTCAAAGTAGAGTAACTGAGTACTGCATTTTGATGACAGCGTCTGTTTTACAGTGTGTGTTTGTGCTATCAAAAATAAAAAATTTTTCTGACTCCCATAGAAATTGATTAGTTTTCCTCATATGTATACTAATAATGGAAGCAGGGCAGGTGGGGAGATTGTGTAAGTTAATTTAAATATCCTTTAATTTTTTTTCTATTACCATTGAGCATATCTTTCATTATTTTGTGTGGCTTAAGTCTGGGAGTGGGATGGGTTTGTTATTTTCAGTTTTTTAAAAAATATTATGTGGCAATATAATTTCTGCTAAATTTTATTTTGGGGGACATGCTGACATTAATTATCCATATCACATGGACCTCTAGACATTTCAAATCTCTGACTCTAGAGTTAAGGAGTAGAAGAGTAGGAGAAAGGAATTAAAAATGATGGTCCCTGGAGTGTCATAAAGTGTTGAGTTATTTCCCACATTGTGCGTTTGTCTCTGTTACAAATGCATCTCGGAATTCAGCTGCTCTCTGGTCATTTGCTTATCTGTTTTCTACTCTAGATGCAGTACTAAAGTGAATCAGGAAAACCACACTTCCCTCCATCAAGGCTCTACTGCATTCTTAATCACAAAGTCATACTGTGTTTCCTGAATTTCAAACAGATTTGAGATATATGTAGGTCTTAATTTTAATACACACACACACACACACACACACACACACACACTAGAGGCCCAGTGCACAAAAATTTGTGCACTCGGGAGGGTCCCTCAGCCCGGCCTATGCCTTCTCGCTGTCTGGGACCCCTCGGGGGACGTCCACCTGCTGGCTTAGGCTCGCTCTCTGGGAGATCAGGTCTGAGCCTGCAGTCAGATATCCCTCTGGCAGCCCAGGAGCCCTCGGGGGATGCCCACTTGCCAGCAGGGAGCAGGCCTAAGCTGCAGTCGGACATCCTTAGCGCTGCTGAGGAGGCAGAAAAGGCTCCCACCACCACTGCTGTACTAGCACCCATCAGCCTGGCTTGTGGCTGAGCAGAGCTCCCCCTGTGGGACTGCACTGACCACTAAGGGCAGCTCCTGCATTGAGTGTCTGCCCCCTGGTGGTCAGTGTGTGTCATAGTGACCAGTCATTCCCAGTGGTTCTGCTGTTAGGGTCAATTTGCATATTACCCTTTTATTATATAGGATATATAGATCTAATCTAATAAAAGAGTAATATGCAAATTAACCATCACTCTGAGACACCAAAGCCACGCCCAACAGCCAAGCCATGCCCAACAACCAATCAGAGCAGCTGTATTCAAATTAACCCAGCCAAGATGGCAGCCACGGAACTAGAGCAAACGGGAGGCTTCTGCTGCACCAGCAATAGAGTTGAAACTGCTTGCCTAGGTTGGCTGGGCCTCTGCTCAAGGCAACAATGTTTCAATTATAGAAGCCACAGAGCTGAAGCAAACAGGAAGTTTCGTTGCCTGCCTAAGCCTGGGCTCAAGGCAACAAGGTTTCGATTATAAAAGATAAATAAACCCCAGAAACCTGATTCCAGCCAGCCTCGATGGGACATTGGGTCAATGGGAGCTGTGGGCAACCTGAAAATGGCCCTCAGCCCCTCACCCAGACTGGCCACACCCCCATGGGTGAGGGTTCCCACTGGGGGGCTTGGCCAGCCTGCAAACAGCCATTAGCCCCTCACCCAGGCTGGCCAAGCACACCAGCAGGTGGATATCCCCCGAGGGGTCCCAGACTGCGAGAGGGCACAGGCCGGGCTGATGGACCCCCCCGAGTGCACAAATTTTTGTGCACTGGGCTCCTAGTGTGTGTGTGTGTGTATTTCAGAGAGGAAGGGAGAGGGAGAGAAAGATATGTCAATGATAAGAGAGAATCATTGTTTGGTTGCCTCCTGCATATCCAACACTGGGGATCGAGCCCGAAACCTAGGCATATTCCCTGACCAGGAATCAAACCCTGACCTTTTGGTTCATAGGTGATTGCTCAACCACTGAGACATGTTGGCTGTACATTAGGTCTTATTTTGATTTATTCTTATTGTTCCTTTTCTTTGGGTCTGTATTATTTTGCTAGGGCTGCCATAACAATGTACACAGATGGGTTGGCTTTAATAATAGAAATTTATTTTCTTATTTTTCTGGAGGCTAGAAGTCTGAGATCAAAGTATTGGTAGGACTGGGGTTTTTTTTCTGAGGCCTCTCATCTTGATTTGTACATGGCTCTCTTCTCCCTCTATTTTCACATAGCACTGGTCTGTCCTGACCTCTTCTTATAAAGACATCAGTCAAATTGGATAGGGGCCCACATGACTTTATTTTAATCTTCAAATCTAGTCCTTTTCCAAGGCACTGGATATTAGGACTTCAGCATATGAATTTGAAGGCTGATAAGGGACAACTCTTCTGCTTTCTGTAAATCTACTACATTGCAAATACCAGATGTTTGAATTTTACTACAACAACAGTTTTCTAACCTCCAGACACCAACTGGGTGTTGTAAAATTCATTATGACACTAATTTATCTGGAGTTAACTTCAGAACCCACAGGTTAAGGACTCAGTCCCACAGTCTACTCTCCCCCTTCCCCCCCCAGATGTCAATTGCAAGTTCAGGTTGTCATCTGTGCTTCTGACACACCAGCTATAAATTAGAGATTCCCATAACCCCTCCTCAGGTTAGATAATTTGCTAGAATAGCTCACAGAACTCAGAAAAGGTTTACCTAATAGATTACTGATTTATTATAAAAGGATACTATTCAGGAACAGCCAGATGGAAGAGATGCTTAGAACAAGGTATGGGGAAAGGGGTTTGGAACTTCCTCTCCAGGTGGAATGTCCTTTCCAAGTGAAACCTAACCCAAGTTCAACTGCCTGCTGCAGTGAAAGCCAAACTTGTGAGGCAGGTGCTGGTGAGAAGAAAAGTGGTTTGTTCAAGTGCCAGCAACTTGAGAAGACAGGGACTTATGGCCTCAGAAATCCATGTTAACTAATCAGTGCAGGCAGAGATTTTTATAAAGAAGGAGAGGGAAGACTGGCCAGCAGGAGTATTGACCTATGAACTATAAAGTCATGGTTCGATTCCCGGTCAGTTTACTATTTACTTGCTGTAATTTTTGTTTTTAATAATAATACATTTTGCTTTGCTTTTCCCTTTACTACTTTTTCCTCACAATTATTGGTGAAGGTAGCCCCAATAACAGATATTCTTGCCATAAAAAGCTATGGAATAGATCTCTGTGGAAGACCAGTGTAATTAAAAGTTTTGATTAGGCTCCAGATTAACTTCTACAGATTTTCTGAATGAACAGCTGGTTCAGTTTGACCATCTGTAGTTACTGCCCTTTATAAAAATAATGTTCTTCCTTTCATCTGACTCATGCCCAGTCTTTGGTTTTCCTAATCCATTTAGTGTGTTGTAAACTCAATCTTTTAATCACAATGAGCCTCTGGATTGAAAAATCTCTCTATATAAAACCTAATGTACAAATAGACCAAATGGCAGAACAACCAACCAGTTGCTGTGATGTGCGCTGACCACCAGGGGGTGCTTGCTGGACATGGTGGGCATTGGCAGCAGGCGGCAGGGTGCAGAACATGGAGGGTGTTGGCCGTGGCAGGATGGTGGAATAGGCAGGGGTACCAGACAGCTGGTCGCTGTCATCGGGGTGAGCCTCTGATGGTTACTGAAAATTCTTTGCTCCCGTGTGCCATGGTCCTGCCTGGTGCTCACACTTGCTGCCAGCGCCAGCCCTGGTGCACCCACTGCTTGAGCCGGAGCTGCTGCTCGCACCCACTGCCGGCGTTGCTGGCCCCACTTGCACCCACTGCTGGCACTGGCCCTGATCACTCCATGCTGTCAGTGGGTGCAAGCGGGGTCGGCACGGTCAGCACATGGGAGCAGTGGTGGCAGGAACGGGGCTGCCAGCAGACAGGGGACTAGGGACTGTGGTGAGAAGGACAGGGTAGGGCTTCAGAGGATGGGTCGCTGTGCCCAGCGCAGCCTCACGGCCCACAGTGCCTTTCAAGGTACATGAATTCTTGCACTGGGCCTCTAGTAATAATTATAAATGCCATTGTTTAAATATTTGAATAAATTGTGGAAGCTGAGATTATATGTATTTTTGAATTATCATGGGTGTTTTCAAGTTGTATGTATAACTAGAATAGTAAAATGAATTCTTATATTCTTAACTCATATAATCTTATTTTACCTATAATTCCCCTCCCCCTCCCACTGTAGCCTATCTCAGACATCATATCATTTTATCCATTTCCTCATGGGGATTATTGACACTAACTGATAAACTGGAATGGATGAAATGCAAGGATCCTGTTGTGTGTTTAGAAGTAATTGGTAATGAAGAATCTTTGGTAGGAGGAAGATCTTATCAGTTAAATTGAGTGGATGTGCACTCTTGCATTGCCCACCAAATATACCTAAACTCATACACCTTTTTCTTCAAATCGTGTTAGTTTCCTGATGAAAAAGCCTATATGTTAGTATTTACAGATCATCAAGGTGATAAATGTATTATTGGAGATTATGTATTTCCATAATCTTCACTAAATAGTTTATATTTAGCTGTATTTTGTAATACTGTATATTAGGGAATATGGTAAAAAAATTATATGTAAAAAGTGTATGACTCATAGGAATTTCCTTCTTAACTTTTTTAAAAAGCTTTAGACCATATGAAAAATTAAACAACTACAATGCTTACTAAAAGCATTTCTAAACACTCAATTCCTTTTATGGTGGTCATTTAAAATGAAGGCAATAAGAGTCATGTTATTCTATTCTTTCTCATAGATCTTTCATGTAGAGTACCATTTCATTAATTTGCCTTTTAACTCAAAATATACTATAGCACAAAGAAGTGATATTAGAAAGGTGGGAACATCATAATATTTTAAGTTCTGTTTTGTGGGAAGAGAGGCTGACGGGAAGGAGTAACAACCTAGGTCTATAACCTTAGAATTAATTCTATTTCCTATTGATTTTGGGTAGACAGTAAGCAATTTTATAAATTTAAGAACTGTTAAACTTTTAAGGTGAGTATTATAAGGACTGGTCTATAGGATTATTTTATAGGTGTCTTTAAGTTAAACCTTAAGATTAAACCAGTTTTAGAAACCAAGAAAAACCTGTTTAAAGTACCTTTTACATAACTGATTTAATAACCAATAAAACATATATTATAGATTTATTGAAAACAGTTACTGGATTTATTATTATTTTTCCTATCTTGAAGAACCAACTAGTGGAGATTTGGTATTTACTACATCCTAATGCAATCAGAAGTGAAAGTAAGTAAAGACTTTGTTACAGTCCTATCTTATATTCTGTATAGTTAATCTTTGTCCTGCTGTGAGAATGGTCATTTGGGACCAAGATGACATCTTTCTTGTTGAAAAAAAAGAATGTGCATATTTTTATGTGCTTAATAATGATTCTTAGGGTTAGGATTAGGGTTAGGGTTAAATGCATCAAGTCTTTGTTTCTATTATCAGCTTTGGTATTTATCAACAAATTGGTATATGTAGCCACAAAATGCATGTTTACTAATAGATATATATGTTTTGTATTTTAGCTGGGTGACTGTATTTGTGCCTTAATGTATTCTGTGAGAATAAATTTTCTTCAGGTTCCAAAAATATTTTTAAAAAGTTGGAGATAACTGAAAGTGTCCTTGTATTCTGATTCTCAGAGCAATTAAGATAAAATGCTTTAAATTTTATGTAGAGCCATTAAAAGTTGGGCTTATCACAACTCTTTGGTAAATAATCAACAGTCCAAAGCACCAGGAGAAGGGTTCTGTAATATCTTATCTAATAAAAGAGTAATATTGAAATTGACCATTTCTACAGGATGCCTAAGCCACGCCCACCAGCCAATCAGAGCGGCTGTATGCAAATTAGCCCAGCCAAGATGGAGGCTGGCAGTCAGGGAGCTAGAGTAAACAGCAGGCTTCCGTTGCACCAGGAGTAAACTGTCCGCCTAGGCTGGCTCGGCCTCTCTCTGCTCACGGCAACATTCTTTCAATTATAGAAGCCACGGAACTGAAGCCAACAGGAGGCTTCATTACCTGCCTAGGCCTCAGCTTAAAGCAACAGTTTCAATTATAGAAGATAAACAACCCCCAGAAACCTGCTTCCAGCCCGCCTTGCTGGGACGTTGGGTCAATGGGAGCTGTGGGCAGCCTGAAAGCCGGAAAATGGCCCTCAGTCCCGCACCCAGGCTGCCCAGGCTCCCCAGTAGGGACCCAAAACCTAAAGGGGCTGTGGGCAGCCTGAAAACGGCCATCAACCCCTCATCCAGGCTGGCCAGGCACGCCAGCAGGTGGACATCCCTTGAGGGGTCCCAGACTGCGAGAGGGCACAGGCCAGGCTGAGGGACACCCCGAGTGCACATATTTTTGTGCACCAGGCCCCTAGTTGAATCATAATAACATTATTCAGTCACACAATTTTGAAATTTGACATAACTTTTATTATAGAGAACTAGAAAATAGGAAAATAGAGTCCATTAAGTAAATAACAACTACAGTCCGTACCCACATTTTTGGACATTACATCTCTACTTGTTCTTAGCTTTCTAGTTGACACCATTACCATTTCTGTCATTTTTTATTATAGTTATTGTATTGATTCCCTAAAATGCAAACATAGGAAAGCAGCAGCTAGACACCAGGCATGAAATGTCAGGATATATTTCTGTCTTAACACATAAATGAGAGATATTTTTGAAACTCCTTTTAAAACTCCACATAGGCAATTTTTTTTCACTCTTTTCCTTTGAAGTGGAAAGTGCTTTGATAATTGCCACAGGTTGCTTTTTGAGTTAGCAGCAATTTTCTGGTTGTTTTAGTCTTTTGAGAGGCTGCTATTATTGATTTGAATATAGAGAGGTAATGAGAATAAAGGGGAGAAATAATAGGACAGGTCTTAATAAAAGTAGCAGTTATTTATGGTGTCCTCATCAGGAATTCAACTTTTAGCTCTCCTCATTCCATATTATCTTTAATTCCTACTTTCCAATTCAAGAAGAGAAATGAATGACTCTCTTAGTACCTCAGTATAAACATCAATCTGTATTTGTGGCTTCTGTAATTTTAAAAGCCTGTGCCAGATGCAACTATTTGAAATAATGTTTTCAATAATGTGAGAGAAATAGCATGTTTATAAAGTTAAGGAGAAAAAGAAAGACACAACAGTGTTTATATCATGATTACTGTTTAATAAAAGCATAAGGGCAAAAACAGTAAGGAAATGTCCCGAGATATGTACCGTGGTTATATTAGTAAGCTATGTTATTTTTCCTATTCATTCTGGTTTTTGAGTCCATCTTTTTCGGCATTGTATTAGTTTTTACAGTAGGAAAAAAATGAATTCAGAAGACTCTAGAAACTCTTTTTATTCAGTGGTATTATTCCCCTATTTTTTTGTTTGATGAATGGAATTGAACCTTAAATATTTTAAGTCAGAATATATATGTGCTTCATTCATGTATCAAAAAATACAAAAGATTTTTTTTTTCTTTGAGTATGGGTCTACTTATAGGAATTCTACATTACTTTTGTTTTATAAAGCACATTAATAATACTTAGTCTGTATTTTCCTCTTTGGGTTTCCTTAAAACATAACAAAAATAATTTAAGACCTTTACAAAGCAATTTATATATTCAGATTTTTTTCTTCAAGTTTTTGCAATTATCTTTTCAATATCTTATTCAAGACCAAATTTTTACTAGTCTTCCCTGAGTATCCAACTTGAATTTCAACAGCCATCTTACTTTTTGCAATCATGTATCATTGACATACAATTACAATATTAGATATAACTGGTGTAAACTGAGAATATGTAACCAAAAGGTGAACTTCATGAAACTAACAACTTTGTTGTTCATTACTGTATATATTTAAACAGTATGTATGCTTTTTTTGTGCGGAAGTTGGGTCTGGCCTTGTTAACCCAACATGAAAGTGGACATTTTTTCCTTCCATCTTAGGATAAAAAGATTCAGTCTTTCCATAAAGAATGATGTTAGCTGTAGACTTTTCAAAGATATTCTCTTATCAGTTTGGAGAAATTCTATTACTAGTTTGCTGAGATTTTTATCACGAATGGATGTGGATTATGTCAAATCCTCTCTCTGCATGTATTAAGATGATTGCATGTTTTCTTTTTTCTTTTTTTTTAGCTTGTTAACATAGTAAGTTGCATTGACTTTTGAATGTTAAACCAGCCTTACGTAACCAAAGGACTACCAAATCCCAAGACGAAATTTCAAGTCTTCCAAACTAAGACTCCCAACTAACAAAACTTTCAAATTTATGAGTCTGTTTAAAAACTGTATCAATAGGAGCCATTACAAAACATATTAGAACAACACTGGAACCTAATACATTTCTGTTAACTCTGGTTTATGACCCTGTAAGTATCGTTCTCCATTTCATCCATAACTAACATATTATGGAAGAATTCTCTGTAGTATGCCTGGCCACTTGGCTCGGAGATTGAACATCAACCTATGAACCAGGAAGTCACGGTTCAATTCCTGCTCAGGGCACATGCCTGGGTTACAGGTTTAATTCTCAGTAGGAGCGGGCAGGAGGCAGCCCATCAAGCCCATCAATGATTTGTTTCTTATCATTGATGTTTCTATTTCTCTCCCTTCCTCTCTGAAGTCAATAAATATATGTATATTTTAAAGTTAAAAATAAAAATTCTGTGTGGCATAATTTCTCAACTTCAGAGGCCATTTTATTTCTAATGAAGTCCCAGTTTGTTTCTCAATTTTGGCTTTTCTTTTCTCTTGCTCTCTTTTTACTTTCTTTATTTTTTATTTTTTGTAGCCTAAGATAAACTAGAACTAATTAGTCTAAGTAAAACGAAGTGGTATTTAAGGATAATTAAATTTTAGGAACAAGGTTACTTGATGGGATTTCTTAAAAACTTAAATCCCTATTTATAATTATAAAATTGATATTAAGATTAAATGATATATACTCCCCAGTGAAACTGGAGAAAGTGGGAAGGCAGGAGTCTGTATTTTAATAAATTCTGCAAGTCATTCTGATGCATGCTCTAGTTGAAAACCACTGCTCTAGAATATGATGTATTTTAAGCTCTAGTGAAATAATGGCAAGTTTTCAGCATCGATAATTCTAATTTTCAAACAGCTGCTGCATTAGGTTTTAGTTAATGATCTCCAAACCCAGCTGGAGTTGAGTCCTAGTTACTCCTATTCTTTTTATTTGCTAGTCAGTGGAGTACCAGGTGCAGTTGTTGAAGTGTGGAAATAATTCAGCTTTGTAGACAGTATTGGCATTTCATTCTTGACTTTGAAAATGCTTTCCTCTTCTTGGTATGGTATTTATTTCAACAATCAAAGCACATCTATTTCAACGGCAGTTTGAACTTCTGCTAAAAGTTTAGGAAATTTCTAAATCTTCTTAACAGTTTAATATCAAAATTAATATTTTAGCTGGATTACACAGTTTACATATAATTAGTCCCTCATATTATTCCTTCAGTGTTTCCATTAAAAAAAAATTTGTCTCTTCTCTGAATAATTTTTTTTAACTTTCTTCACACCTGTTACATTATCATATCTTTATTTTTATTTTAAGAATTTCTAGCAGAGATTTATTTTATTAAATGCGTTGTATAGTGATAAGGCCCAAATATATGTTTTGTGAATTATAAAACTCATCAAGCCCTCAAAAAAGTATTCCAAAGGCATATCAGTAAAATGTGAAGCGAGGATATGTGTCTCATAACTGCTGTATATGTTGAAATGCACTAAATATGGATAGTTAAAAGTGGACAATATAATCAAATACAAAATATTTATTAGTAGGTAAGCATATGATTTAGCACAAATGTTGCAGGATTGTTTTTGGTTGTACATATCTATAATAATAAAAGCATAATATGCTAATTAGACTGAGCGACTTTCTGGACGACCTTCCAGATGAAGCTATGGCACCAGGAGCCCAGGCAGAGGCAGCTACCGCAGCTTCAGGGGCCAAGCCCCTTGCATGAATTTCATGCATTGGGCCTCTAGTGTATTATACGTGGACTAGTGGCCCGGTGCACGAAATTTGTACACATTGAAAGGGAGTTAATTAGAGGATGTGAGCGTGAGGCAGTCTGCGTTTCTGAAATTCAATGACATGAATTTTAGCTACTTGCAGAATAAATGGAATTTACAGATATTATTTCAAAGAGCATTCAGCTTAATATTAAAAACTCTGGCTACCAAGTCAGGTCTGTTTTCAACTTTTGGCCAGCATTGTAAATTGTTTGCAATATTTGCCTATTTGGGGTTGCATGTCATGATTATGAATAAATCAGGCTTGCCATACTTCATTACAATTGCCATGGCATCCAGATATCGCTGCTGCATATTTCTGGGATTACCCTAAAAAAATGATGGGAGTATTATCATTTTACCAATTGGCACATTGTTATTTTCAGATCTAGACTTGAGATAATCCATCAAACCACTATATTTTTCAACTCTCAACTTAGATTGGTTTGCTTTGATGAAATTTATCTGATTGGCCTCCATTTTTTAATATGAATTCACGATAAACTTAATTTTTCTGCATTTAAAATAGGATTGAACATGTCCCACACAGAGAGATGAAATCCATAATACTGCATTTGTATGACTCGTGTCTAGTATTATTGTCAATTACACTGTTGTCTCTGAGTCTTAATGCAATATCTATTTCCTAGCCTTTTTCACCATGTGGAAAAATAATAGAATATGTCATTACATCTAATGTAGGAAACAGGATATTGATTTGTTTCATTTTAGTGGCATTCAGATTATTGGGATCTGGTTTACAATGAATGAGCAAGTTCCTTTCAAAAGGAGGTTCTCCATCTTCATTTCTGAATATGATAGCAACCTCGGTTACACGGAGAGAATTATATCTACCTGGGTCACTGTTACGATCATATTTAATTGCCATTGTTACTTCTGTGGGAGCAATACCTTTTCTCCTGCTTCAGGTTGGGCTTCCTTTTCTACCTCATGTAGCATCTTGTAAGATTTTGTTAATTCACTTATTTCATGCATGAGGTTGTTGATCATGAGTCTTTCTGAGCAGCCCTGGTTTTCTGGCATTGCTAATCTTTTACTTGTAGCTTCAGCTGTATTCAAAATATAGAGCTGAGCAAACTTCCGAGAAATACCATCATAAGGATATAAAGTTCCAGTACGGAGATAAACTTGTCCATGTATTCTAAAACAGTATGGCCCATATCCTGATGGCGATGCAATATTTGCACTCATGGAAGCAAAAGCAAAAGAACTATTTATGTCATGAATATTTTCCATGAAATTTTTACTGCCAGAATCTTCGTTTGTCATTAATCTTTTTAAATATGCTGGGTAATCTGGAAAATGTATATCATTTGGACAGACTTTCCCTTTGCTACAACATAGAATAAATTTCCCATTGGATGGTTTTTCATCAGAGAAATTTAGTGATAGACAAAATTCACATCTAATAGCCATTTCACCACAACTGTGTTCGAGAATTTCATCCTCATGTACTCCATTTTTTCTGAGAAGGCAGTTCCTACCAGTATTGGTAGTACTTGTTGATGATTGTTCTCTAGACATATTCTGTCATTGCCACCGCTTTCATTCAACTTCAAAGGCACGTTGGTCTTTAGACATTTTCTGTCGATGATGCTGGTATTTTTCAGCATCAGAATGACGTTTTTCAAATAGCTGGTCTTCAGATACATTATGTCGCAGGCGCCACCTTCTTTCAAGATCAGACGCACGTTGCTTTTCAGACATTTTCTGTTGATAATGCTGGCATCTTGCGGCTGCAGAGCTATGTTGTATCAACAATTGTTCTTTAGACAAGTCCCACCTCTCTCTTGTCATGGTCTGAGATGCAGGTGAATGAGAGTCCTGGTTTTCAGGCCCCTGAGAGCTGTCTGACCAATGGCTGATTCTGGCTGATTCTGTGGGGGTGGGACTTCCTCCTCCCGGCTGTCAGTTTCCACAGCTGTGATAAGGAAGCTGGGGTGACACAGGGAGGCACACCCTTCAAGCTGCCCTCTCTCTTGCTCTGCTCTACAGCCTCCTGGTCTGCCAAGTCTTCCAAACCTCCCACTTTCCGCCTGCTCTCCTACTCTGCTCTCCACCGACAAAGGTCCTGGGAGCTCCAGTTGTGGTTAGGCATGGCCGGCCTTGCCTCCTGGGGCCGATGATGGTCTTGAGAGCCTGTGGCTGCCATTGCTTCCCAGGGCCCTTGATACCTGCATATGCAAATTAATCTGCCATCTTTGTCAGGTTAATTTGCATAGTCCTGATTGGCTAGTGGGCGTGGCTTGTGGTCATGGAGGGATGGTCAATTTTATTAGTATAGATAATGTGCTAAAAGAGGTCCAAGTCTATTGGTCTCTATATTCTGCTTTGATGTTTATTTTTAACTAGAGGCCTGGTGCACAGCTTCGTTCACTAATGGGGTTTCTTGACCTGGCCTGTGGGGATCAGGCTGAAACTGGCTCTCAGACATCCCCCGAGGATCCTAGATTGCAAGAGGGCGGTTCTCGGGTGACGCACCCCAGAATCGGGCTCTTTCCTCTCTGGGTCTGGATGCATTACTCAAGAACTGCAGCTGCCAAGTCACTGAAGTTCTTGAGCTCCTGCATTGAGCGTCTGCCCCATGATGGTCAGTGTGCATCATAGCTACTGGCCGGTTGGTGGGTCAGCTGGTCAGTCAGTTGCTTAGACTTTCATATATAGAGATTCTGTACTTTACGTTCACGATTTCATTCACTCCTTTGACATCACTTGCTGACTCCTAAATTTCTATCTTTAGTTCAGAACTTTGTCCTGAGATTTGTGTTCAGCACCCTACATATTATTACCTGGATGTTCTATGGGCACCTGAAATTCACTATGTCCAAAAACTGATAATACCAGTTTTTCTTGCACTAACCGTGTGAGTGTGTACGGAGCCTATTTTTCCCTTAGTTTTGACCCCATATGCTCACCCAGGACCTCATTCTCAATTAAAATGCCATTAGGAATTCTTCCAGAGTTTTTTCACATGTGTTTAAAAAAGAAAAAGCAGAATCTCCTCTACCTGGAAGAATCTACTTGGTCACATTTTGGCCCCTGGGCACCCTTACCCATATACATTTCTTAGATAGACACTGCCCATTTTCTCTGTGATTTCTCTTTGTCTACAATCCTTACTTGTCAGTACCTTATAACTGTTCATGATAAAAATGCTTTCATGAGCAATTGTAAACAATTATAAAGTTTCAGCAGTTTATTTTAAGGCTATGCTGTCCTAGAAGTCATTTTTCTGGGAGTACTTATCTGGGGTCACCCTCTCACCCCACCCTGCATGCTTATGGTTGGGCTCTAAGAGGAAGCCCTAAAATGCACAAGTCAACCTCTTTGAAGAGGGGGGGTTCATGGTTTTCATCACATTTTCAAATGAGTTCATGACCCCAGAAGTCATTATGAGCCACTAATGCCTATTTTGCTGCGTTCCATTATGCATACATACATACATGGTTTAAATCTCTGACAAGCAACCTTAGCTTATTATCTATACAAGTCTTAAAATTAATATGCCAATGTTTATGTTTTCTTCCTGTAATTATAGATATTGAAATTTGATCATTTTTCCTTTTCTTTGCTTTTCTTCACTTATTATCTAACTCTGTATACTTTTTACTTTAATGTGCAGAAATGTCAGTATTTGAAGGCAAGGCAATTTATTGCTCTTTCCTTTTGTTGTTTCTTTTATCTCTCTAATCCTAAACTGTTTTGCCCACAGTACAGTATTACTACACTTTTTGAACATTTGTGAACTGTTTGTTTTCTGCTGAGACCATTGCAAAATTGATCTTTGGTGGAGTGAGGAGGTTATATTCATGGGTTCTTTAATTTATACAAAACACATAGCTTATCCCTCTCTGTAAATTATTTAATGCACTGAACATTTAATTAAATGTTCAAAGAAAAAAAGGTGTTACCCAAAACAATTATCTTAAATGTTATAAAAAATTAGTCACTAAAAGATACACTCGTTAAAAAAATCTCTTCAGTTTTTCTGTAGACTGATACATGCATACATACACATATATGCAGATATATACACACACATATATATACATACACATGTATCTTTGTGTCTTTAATGCTGTGTAGAATTTAGGTTGGTCTGTTTAATGCAATGTTTTATGCTTAACTTGATCATTATTTTATTACATGAGGCCTTTAATGCACCATTATTGCTAGTATGAATGGTCTTTTAAAAGACTTGAATTTGTTGGTCATCTGTCACATGGAAAAATTGGTTGAGTTAAGGTATGTGCCACTTTCAACACTTTCAGACTGCACCTCATGTTGTTTGTACACTATACACTTTGTGGTGGTTCTGTAATAGGTTGTATGGCAGTCTTTATAATTCATAAATCAAACATGATAAAACACTACCACTACAAAATGCATTTTAACTGTTTTAAATATACTGCCTACTTTCTCAAAGTGCACTACTAACATGCTGTAATAAAGCTTCCCCATTGTTTTAAGAGAGTCTCAGAAGGAGCTGTACTAAGTAGATGCAGAATATCTTCAGGAAAAAAATTGGAACTATCAAATACTTAGTAAGTAAAGAATGTGTCTATATTACAAGCAATCTTAGTAGTTTTAAGTATTGTCACAAAGAAAAGAGTAGTTTCGCATTAACAGTAGTTGCTGTTATTGTTCAACCAGCTGAGATTTGATTTTATAAACATATCACTAGCAAAAAATCTCTTAATTTTCCAAACTACTTTAATCTTTTATGTTGTTTTAGGCATTACACTGTGGTAGTAATTATTTTGTTTGTTTAAGCAGTAAAAATACTTGAAAAATAGAAAATTCATATATATGTAATTTAAATGAAAGCAATGACTCCATATTTGTACCTTTTCCATATTTTAAGAAATTTTTAAAAATTGTATGAAATATACAGTTCATTAATTTAATACACATAATGAACCAAGAACAGTGATTAATTTTGAAAACATGTTAGTTTCATGGTTCAGGTGGAGTTTTAGTACCTTACAGAATAAAAATTCCACAGACTAAGTAATAACTTCTTTTAAAAATATTTTTTAATTAGTTAATTTTCAAAGTAATTTTTGGGTCTGAAAATTTTAAGTGGAAGAATAATTACAGAAACTTTTAATATTGTAGTTTTTCTGTAATTATTATGTTTTCTATAGGTCAAATGGATACCTGTTTGTGAAATAACATAAAATCTGCTTTTCTAAATAATTTCAGAAAAACTAGTGAAAGTAAACTAGCATTGTTCATAACAGGCAAACCTAAATTTTAAAGGCAGCTTCAGGCGTATCTGGGCTGCTGGAGAAAGCCCCCACACCTCTGTCATCCCTGGAATGACAGCAACATGTCTCATTCCTCTCAGTAGAAAAAGGAGGGTGTGTAGACATAACAATACCTTAGTAGTTCGGGCTATGATGACAGTTTGAAGTTGTTTGGAAGATAAGATTGTTTAAAAAATTATTTAATATATTAATGTACACAGGCTCTCATAAACACTTGCTCAGTTTAATTTGAGACTACTTCCCAATCCTTTGTAGATGCATATAGCATCGTATGCCACTTTGATTTATAGGTTCATTTGGAAAGCCCTGTCAATCTGAAAAATATTATGTTTTCTAAAATGTGGTATGTGCTTCTTAGAAGCCTGTCCTGTTTCTTTCTCTTTGCATTGTTGCTTCTTTCTGTGGATTATCTTTTTCTACCTGCTCCTTAAGAGTTGGCATTTCCTTAGATTCTATCTTAGCATCTCTTCCCTTGCTACATATTCTAGATTATTAGGCAATTTCATTCATTCCCATGGTTTTCCCAGATTTCTTCTACTTGAACCATTATTCTCAACTCTCATCCTATCTCCCCACTTACCTACATAACATCTCCTTATGTCTCAGACAGTCCAACAGTATGTTCAACATTAAGCTCATCTTTCTCCTCACATTTCCATCCAACTGTCCCAAGGGGGGGGGTGATACATACATATGCATATATATCTAGAATATAGGTGCTTCTCTTCTTGTTTTGCAAAGCCCACTGCTAATAAGCAGCAGGCCTGGAACTTTAGTTCAAGTCTTCTGAATGTGACTCCTCAGCTCAGAATGTGTTCTCTGTAACATGGTGACCTTATTTTCTGAACCAAAATTTAAGATTCGTGGTCCAACAATATTGGAAGCCTGAATTTGTTACTATAATTATAGCACATTGCCTTTTCATGTCATTTTATTAATTCATAGGCATTGTGGCAGACAGACACTAATAACAATACATATATAATGTAAAGTTGCAATTATAGTAAGTACAAGACATTGTATGAGGTACACTGTGCATACATATATGCCAGTGTATAATTTGACCTAGTTAGGGAGAGCAGGCAATGTTTTTCTTGCAAGTGATGATTTAATTCAATGTGAAGGTTGAGGAATTGACCAGACAGGATTGGGGTAGAGAGAGAATGGAAAAGTGTTTAACTTCAGGAAGGTGCGATAGCTTACACAAAGTTCTACTATGTGTAGTGCATATTGTGTGTGGGCAGCTATTTATGTCCAAAGAAACTTGCAGTCTTGTTAGAGATTTTCTTCCTTCATTTCTTCCTTCCCTCTTTCTTGCTCTCTTACTCTAAAAAATATTTGAAACTGAAATTTCTATTAAATAGGGAATAGTAGAAAGCAAAATGTAATTGCTTTTAAACTATGTGGTAGACAGGGATTTGAATTAGAGGAACCATGGGGTTTCAGGAGTAAACATAGCCAGGATTTATCTGTGATGCAACACCAAAAAGAAAAAGGTTTTGTGATAGTGTTGTTTCCACTCTTGTTACCTAAAATCAGAATCAGCACTTGCAATCTGTGGAGAGCGGCTACATTTGGACAGGTTTAAGCCTTGGACTAATGAGAGGGCATGATCCTCTCGTGGGAAAGCCATGTGCAAGTCCCAGCACAATTATAGCCAAAGGCTATAGTTGTAAGCTTGACCTTATGGTCCGAACTTGTGGTTCCAGGAGGCTGAGTGATGTGGACTTGATAGAGTTCAGGTGCATGTAATTGAGCAAAATTCGAAATCTGTGAGAGCATTGTAAACACCTTACAATGTAAGGCCATGCTCTTACTTTGCCTCATGGAAATCTGGCATTGTCTCTCTAATCCAAGGGCAGTATCCCACCTAGCCCCAGCTTTATTCTCTTGTCTATCTTTTCTAATCCTTCACCGCCATCCCCTTCCCGCCCTCAGGTTCACCCATGGCTGTGCTGGCCTGGCATAATAATCACTGCCCTAATACCTTTTCATAAATCAGGGAATAACTAAGTCCCAAATAGTAAATTTCAAAATCTTTGCTCACATTTTAAGTGATGTATTTTTTAAGTGTATTTTTTACTATAAAATTTAGTATTACATATAATCTGTCTTTTGTGTTTGAGAATTAGGGCAAGCTATGGAAATTCTATTAGACTATAAAGTAACTTTGAGCTACACTGAAGAACTCTCTGGTCTGTGGTATTTTGTTCTGTTTTATATGTATACTAGAGGCCCAGTGCATGAATTTGTGCACCAGTGGGGTCCCTTGGCCTGGCCTGCATGATTGGGCCAAAACTGACTTTCCAACATCTCCCAAGGGGTCACAGATTCCGAGAGGGCACAGGCCAGGCTGAGGTAACCCACCAGTGCACAGTCAGGTCTGGGGAGGGACGTTGGAGGTTGGCCAGCTGGGGAGGGACCATGGGAGGGCTCCAGAGCATGTCCGGCTTGTCTTGTTTAGTCCCAATTGGCCAGACCATAGCAGCAAGCTAACCTACTGGTCAGAGTATCAGCCCCCTGGTGGTCAGTGCACATCAGAGCAAGCAGTTGAGCATCCTTAGCATATCATTAAGATACTACACTTTGGTTGAATGACTGACTGGACGACCAGACACTTAGCATATTAGGCTTTTATTATATAGAACTAGGGGCCTGGTGCATAAAAATTGGTGCACTCGGGGTGTCCCTCATCCTGGCCTGTGCCCTCTCGCAGTCTGGGACCCCTCAGGGGATGTCCACCTGCTGGTGTGCCTGGCCAGCCTGGGTGAGGGGTTGATGGCTGTTTGCAGGCTAGCCAAGCCCCCCAGTGTGGACCCTCACCCCATTGGGGTGTGGCCAGCCTGGGTGAGGGGTTGAGGGCCGTTTTCAGGCTGCCCACAGCCCCTTCATGTTTTGGGTTCCTATTGGGTTCCTGGGCAGTCTGGGTAATGGGCTGAGAGGCGTTTTCAGGCTTTCAGGCTGCCCACAGCTTCCATTGACCCAACATCCAGCAAGGCTGGCTGGAAGCAGGATTCTGGGGTTTATCTTCTATAATTGAAACTGTTGCTTTAAGCTGAGGCCTAGGCAGGTAACGAAGCCTCCTGTTGGCTTCAGCTCCGTGGCTTCTATAATTGCAGCTATGTTGCCTTAGTAGAGACCCACCTAGCCTAGGCAGGCAGTTTCCCCCATCGCTGGTGCAACGGAAGCCTCCTGTTTGGTTCAGCTCCGTGGCTTCTATAATTGCAACTATGTTGCCGTGAGCAGAAAGAGGCCCAGCCGGCCTAGGCAGACAGTTTACTCCTGGTGCAATGGAAGCCTGCTGTTTACTCCAGCTCCGTGACTGCCAGCCGCCATCTTGGCTGGGTTAATTTGCATACAGCCACTCTGGCTGGTGGGCGTGGCTTAGGCATCCCGGCGAAATGGTCAATTTCAATATTACTCTTTTATTAGATTAGATGTATCATCCTTCAAAGTTAGTTCTGATGTTTGGCCCTCCAAACATTTCTTCATCTGCTCTTACCCAATTATTGGAAAAGAATATTATATTCCAGGTATAGGAAATTATTTTCAGTGTTTCATAACTTCCTTATAGTCTTTTTAAAAACTGAGTTCCTCTTTGCTTTTCTTTGCAGAAAGGGCTATTGCAAGACATGAAGTCCGAGAAATTGAGCAGCGTCATACAATGGATGGCCCTCGGCAAGATGCAGCTTTAGATGAGGAAGACGACATGGTGATCATTTATAACAGAGTCCCCAAAACCGCAAGCACCTCTTTTACCAATATTGCCTATGACCTGTGTGCAAAGAATAAATACCACGTTCTTCATATCAACACTACCAAAAATAATCCAGTGATGTCACTACAAGATCAGGTAAGTACAACTTAAGGAATGCATGTTGTATCTTAAGGGACAAAGCATTTTAAGGGTTATGTGTGCTGATCCCAGTGAATTATAATCTGTTGGGAGAAGGGATCAATCATATTCTTTTGTAATTTTACTCTCTTCACATTTCCTTGCATATGGTATATATTCATATATATGTGAAATAAATCAATTAATAGCTTGAATTTTCTAAGATAAAATTGATGCTATTCAATATGGTATTCTTCTTGAAATATACTATATTGTTAGCAAGATATTATGCAATTAAAAACATTGTATTTTCTCAACTTATGATATAGAAATCTTTGATGAAAACCTGTATTCTGTATTGCTCAATTTTGTGAATTTCATATTATCTTTACTTGTAATTTATGTACGTACTAGAGTCCCAGTGTACGAAATTCATTCATTTGGTGGGGGGTAAGTCCCTCAGCCAGGATTCCAAAAGGGCCCAGGCCAGGGCAAGGGACCCCACCAGTACGTGATCGGGGCTAGGGAGGGATGCGGGAGGTTGGCCAGCTGGGGAGGGACTGCGAGAGGGCTCCAGGACATGTTCGATCTGTCTCACTCTATCCAGATCAACTGGACCCCACCAGCAAGCTAATGTACCAGTTGGAATATCTGCCCCCTGGTGGTCAGTGCACATTACAGCGAGCAGTTGAGCAGCCTTAGCATATCATTAGCGTATTACACTTTGATTGAATGGACGACTGGACACTTAGCATATTAGGCCTTTATTATATAGGATTAGTTATAAACTATTGCAAAACAGAGATTGTGGTTTATATTTTAATATAATCTTGCCTTTTAAGTTGTCAGGAAACTTTAAACAGATGGATAGATAATTTTTTAGAATAGTTTTTTAAAAAGTGGAGGAAATTATCTTGAGATTTATTCAGTTCTTTATCAGTAATAGCGCATATTTTCTCCACACCTAAAGTTCTAAATAAGCTAGAGGCCTGGTGCACGAATTTGTGCACCGATGGGGTCCCTTGGCCTGGCTGATGATGAGGGCCGATTGGGGGTGCCAGCCGGCCATGGGGAGGGGCTGTGAGAAGTGGCTTTGGGAGTGCACTGACCACTAGGGGGCAGCTCCTGTGTTGTACATCTGCCCCCTGGTGGTCATTGTGCATCATAGCAACCAGTCGACTGGTCGTTCGGTTGCTTAAGCTTTTATATATATAGATAAAAGCCCTTCCTACAAGTATTAAAGAAAATGGGTATTGGGTTCCATGTGAAGAAAAGATAATACTTGAAATACTATCTAGGATTAAACACCATATTGGGGTAGCCTTATTAGAAAGATATTTGTGATACTTATACAGTTAGAATGTTTCTATTTGAAAATATCTGAACTTGTTTTAGTAGTTGCAGAATTTACTTTTTTATCCCATTATTTAGCATTTCTATAATCCTTACTCTGATGCAAGAGAATAACATTGATACCCAAAGTTAATGTTTGCTTTCTTGCTAGAGAGCTGTTTGTAAAAGTCAATAGTATATGGAATATCATCTGTCCATGTAATTCTTGGCTCTCTGCAACGTCCTCAATTACTCTTTTTCATAAAACCAAGAATCTACATCTATCAGCCAAACCAAATAACTCCTTTATAAATTGGAAGGAACATGAGCTTATTTAGCTAAGTGGGTCATAAAAACTATTCATTATGTAATATTGTATATCTAAAGGCAAGTATACTAAATAATCAGTTTTTATACAGCATGTGGTATATTTTAAATCTATTTGCATGATTGCTTTTCAAGAATATATCTTGGTTTAAAAAGAATATTTCTTAATGCTCATATAATTTTAGATTTCTTTAGTAGTATTTTTTAGGAAGATAAAGTTAGCTTGCTTGTTCCATTTTTAGAATTGTTTTGTGTCCAGCATTACAGAGTTCTCTGGCAGCTATGAGATGTCTGACAATGCATCTACCATTTTTTCAGGAACTATAAATCTATAGAAGCTTACCACATATGACATTTATAGGCATCATGTAGTGATACATTTTCCCAGTTGCATTTGGATGAGATAAAACTTCTGTTTTTCTTTCAATAGCTTATTAGTGATAGAGAAGAAGAAAAAAAGAAAAAACACCCAGCAGAAGAGAATCATAAACACTATCTTAAAAGCAATTGACCAACACTTAAAATATGTTTGTGTGGGGAGAGTAGAGGAATAATCTTAATCATTAGTCTCATACTTCAATATGGCAGCTGATAGCTGAGAACTGCTCTTAATTAGGAATGGCATATACACCAAATGTTCTCTAATGCATCATATCATTACTTACTGGTCTTTGCTCTGTATAGAAAGAGTTGTTCAAACAAGTTATAGTTACTACTTCCCTCTCCTGGGCATGACATATTAGATAGCATTCTTTTTTTTTTTTTTTAATATATTTTATTGATTTTTCACAGAGAGGAAGGGAGAGGGATAGAGAGCTAGAAACATCGATGAGAGAGAAACATCAACCAGCTGCCTCCTGCACACCCCCCACTGGGGATGTGCCCACAACCAAGGTACATGCACTTGACCGGAATCGAACCTGGGACCTTTCAGTCTGCAGGCCGACGCTCTATCCACTGAGCCAAACCAGTTAGGGCTAGATAGCATTCTTATTTCTCATTCAATCTAGTAAACTTTATTTAAATGTAAACTTCTAAATTATACTATTAGATGCTTTGCTAATATTTTTAAGTGTTCTCTGAACCCTATTTTACATAACATAATTTGATTTTCATGCCATATTTTTGTTCTTGTGTAGTCCTCAACTGCTTTATTATTCAAATAGCAATTAAATTCTCTTCTTCTCTGAGAAATCGTTTCTAATCAATATTTGACTGAAGTGAGACTTAATAGATTAGATTTTTATGAAATATGCCATTGTGTCATTCTTTCATTTAAAGCCCAGTTTACTCATAAACATAGATGACCACTCCATCCCCTTCTAACCTTAGCAGTTCAGTCTGTTTAATGCCTCCAGTTAGCCCTAGCTCTTTCTCAGATTTATTTTGTAATGTACTAGGTATTGTGCTAAACTGCTTACATATGTAATTATTTCTCTCAAAAATTTTAGAGGCAAAGCCCAAATATTTTTAGTCCATTTTAAAACTATTAAATATGGGATAGTTATACATATTCTGCTATTTAAGAAACAGTTGTTAACTCTGCTTTTAAGTTTTCAATCATTGACTATGTAACATATGCAGAGATTATGCTAAGGTTTGAAATAAAAAGCAAGGGCATATCTTTCAGGGAGCTTATTTATGATTTATTCAAGAGTGTAAAACATAGACACAGAAACTATGAACAATGTTCAAAGAAAACGTCAATATATGGTGTTCTCACAAAAAGGTTTAACCAAAAATATTTCTCACCCAGATGGATCTTATCTTGAGGTAACAGGTCCGTATTGTAGAATATTCTCTAGAACAACCGTTCTGAACTCTTCTGAAAATGTCAGTGTCATGACAACCAAAAAAAGTAAGGGTTGTTGGGGGTGGAATGGGATAGTCTTCTCTACACTAGAGGAGACTAAGGAGACATGAAAACCAAAAGAAATGTGTGACCTGTCATTGGATCCTTGATCAAAGATGCCTGCCACTTGCTTTCAAACGGTTCAGGAAAAATTGTGTGTGTGTATCTGTATCTATATCTATATCTAGGTTCTTTCAACTTTTCTGTAGATAAGGAATTTTTTTAATTAAGTTGGGCTAGAATAAGAGAAAGTAAGAGCGAGGAGTCTAAAAGATAAACATGAAAACATAAGGCATGAGAATACTAAGTAATAATAAGGCAGACTCAGTCGTGAGAGGTATGTTTTTGAGATGGACTTTACTAAGTTAACAGACAGGAATCTGCAGGAGACAAGTACTCATCAGTTGTTCTAACTGAAAAATTAAGTTACTATGCTATCATGAAAATATGTCTACATTAAAGAACATATTTCCTTTAAAGTAACAATGTCAAATTGTAAGTGGTACCGGTCTTTTATGATATTTCTTAATTCTTTCTCTTCTCATATATTTAGGTCTGTGACTGCATTTTACCCCTTTCTGTAAGACATTGAAAATGATGTAGAATTTGCATTCTGTGTATGACAGCATAGTAATGTTTTGTCCTTTTAATTCACCGTTTAGCCAACTCCTGTTCATTTGCATTGGATCTTATGGCTTGATATTAGTTTACATACTGCTTTTTCAGCACAGCACTTTAGATGAGTGCTTCTCAATCTATAATGTATACCTAATCACCGATTAAAATGCAGATTCTGATTCAGAAGGACTAAGATGCAGCCTGGTATTCTGAGTTTCTAAAAAGCTTCTGTTGCGTTGAAACCTCCTTAGAAGGTAATCTGAAACCAGCCTCCGTAAGTGGAGGGCTGGGAGAGACAGAAGGCCTTAATTGGGTTTAGTCATGTACGGTCCAGATAGTCTCATCACCACATTCTGCCGCAAGGCTGTGTCCGTGGGCAGCTACTAACACAGGGAAGGCAAGCAGAGCACACATTCCAAGCACAGGGAAGAGAGTAGGAGCTTCCAGTTGCTCCTGTCCAGTTTGTGGGCCAAACCAGCAGTCATGTCTTCTTGATGACCTTCCCCAACAGCTCCCGCTGATGTCAAAACCAATGCTTCTGGGCTTTGAACCACAGTTGGAATAGCAAAGATCTAGAACATGATTCTCAGTGGGGTTATGGGAACATGCCTATTATAATCTTCTCAGGATGGTGAGGTACTTATATTTAAATTCATATTCTACTTACCCAGGAAAATCCAAATTCCTTACCCAGACCATGAGCCCTTTTTGGTCAAATCCTTCCCTGCTCTCACCTCTTATTTACCAGCCACACTGGCTTTTTGGATCATTGATATGCCAAGCCATTTCCATTTAAAGGCCTCTGCACTTAACATTTCTTCTTAGAATGACTTCTGACTTCTCATGATTTGTCTCATGTTATCCATTTAAGGTTTCAGCTTAAATGGCATTCTCTTAGTAAAACCCTACTTAGTCACCATACATATATGTCTATTTTATATATATAAAAAGCCTCTTCCAAGCTATTGTGTACCATCAATCTTTCTGTATTTTTCCTATTATTTGCTGATTTATTTGTTTATTGTCTGTCTTTTCCTCTGTTATAAGGAACTTGTCTGCCTTGTGCAGCACTATATCTCCATGCTTAAGAACAGTGCCTAAGGCATAGTAGACATTGCATAACTTTTTTGTTAAATGAATGAACAAATGAACCAGCTGTGATTCTGAACACTATTCTTAGCTGAGTATGATATGAATCCATGATGATAATTACTGCAGAGTGAGGCCCTGTGATTGAGGGTAATAATTTAATCTAACCTTAATTCAGGTAATTGAGAACACCCTGGCCCACCTTCCCACAAAAAAAGTGTTGAATAACACAGTTTTGAACTATAGTGAAGATACTGTATGCAGTTGCTGCTGACCTTTCTTATATTTTTATCTAACAATTACTCAGTTTTCCTCTTTGTATATAAAACTTCTCTAGTGTAGTCTCATAAAACTACCCACGCTATACAATGAATCTTTATTGTAAGTATATAAATGAGTAGGACTTCAGTATGTAGTAATTACCCAAGTTAATAGTATTCATTAAATAGGTAGTTATTAAAAAGTTGAAATGTGGCCAGGATGTTCAGAATGGCATTTTTACTTTTAGATAGTAAAACATGTTCTTTTGTGATCACAGATAATCATAATGTTGAGACTAATCTAATTAAGAATGGGTCTAGATACACTGTTAGCAAGATGGTGCTTTCTCAGCTTTTTCTGCAGCACTGGTTCAGGTCTGATTCAACTAGCAAATAAATCACAACACTGCTCCCCACGTTGCTTGTTTTTCCCCTGAAGGTCTTCTCTGATTACTTGCTAGCCTGACTCTGCTTTAGTTATAAAATCTGACAAAAATCACAGTTTGGTGACTATCATCAACAAATCAACAAATGACAAGTGCTGGCGGGGATGTGGAGAAAAAGGAACCCTCGTGCACTGCTGGTGGGAATGTAGACTGGTGCAGCCACTGTGGAGAACAGTATGGAGTTTCCTCAAAAAATTAAAAATGGAATGCCCATTTGACCCAGTAATCCCACTCCTAGGAATATATCCCAAGAAACCAGAAACACCAACCAGAAAGGATAATATGCACCCCTATGTTCATAGCGGCACAATTCACCATAGCTAAGATTTGGAAACAGCCTAAGTGACCATTATCAAATGAATGGATTAGAAAACTGAGGTATATCTACACAATGGAATACTGTGCTGCTATAAAGGAACTTTCACCATTTGCAACAGCAGAGCTGGAAATGGAGAGCATTCTGCTAAGTGAAATAAGCCAGTTGGAGAAAGATAAATATCACATGATCTCATTTATATGTGGGATATAATGATTAACATAAACTGATGAACAAAAATAGACCCAGAGACAAATGGCAGGGGAGGGGGGCGTGTTAGGACTTGTATGCATGCATGTTAGCATAACCAATAGACACAGACACTGGGGAAGGGAGGGCTTGCCGTTGGGGTGGGAGTGGCCGGGGGGCACCAGTGGGGAAAAAGGAGACATATGTAATACTTTCAACAAACAAAATAATCACAGTTCAGGATCTGCTCCAGGCTAGGCATGAAAACATCTCTTTTCATCTACTATATCTAACTGCTGCTGCTGAAAAATCCTTTTTGATAGCCTATTTCAATCAGAGTATCGAAATTCTCTTTGAATAAAGTCACTGTGGTGACTATTTTTCTCCCCCAAGCCAGTTTACAGGGTCTTCAGCCTCTTTAATTTCATTTGATACTTTTAGTTTTGCTTCTTTTTGTCTATCACTTTACCTTTATTAGTGCCAAGTACAATGAAAATCCATTAAAAACCAAGCAGAAGCTTGCTTACCTACTCTCCATTTCCCTTTACTCCTCTGTGCTCCAGAGTTTTATCTCAAGGTCTTGGGCAGAATGCTGCTCTGTAGAGAAAAAAAACAAAAACAGAAGAAATGCTGAAAGACAAGGTAAGTGGTATAGCAGAGGTGAGGAGGCAGAAAGTGATGGAGCAAAAGCTGAAACTAGACTGATTAAAGGTGAAGAGAGGAGAGACGGGAAATTCAGGAGAAATACGATAAATACTTAACACTAGAGGCCCGGGAAACAAAATTCTTGCACTTGGGGGGTGGGAGGGGATCCCTCAGTCCAGTCTGCACCCTTTTGCAGTCTGGGAGTCCTTGGGGAATGACCTGCTGATGGCAATATGACATCCTAGCACTGCTGCGGAGGTGAGAGAGGCTCCCACCACTGCCACTGCACTCGCCAGCTATGAGACCAGCTTCTGGCTGAGCTGTGGGGGCACACTGACCACCAGGGGCAGCTCCTGTGTTGAGCGTCTGCCCCCTGGTGGTCAGTGCGCATTATACCGACTGGTCATTCCATCGTCAGGCTGAAACTGGCTCTCTGAAGGGGTCCCGAATTGCAAGAGGGCGCAGGCCAGTCCAAGTGTTCCCATTGGTGCACGATAGAGGCTTGGGAGGAACGTGGGAGGTTTGCCAGCTGGGGAGGGACCATGGGAGGGCTTCAGGGCATATCTGGCCTCCCTTGCTGAGTCCTGATCGGACGGACCCAAGCAGCAAGCTAACCTACCGGTAGGACCATCTGCACCCTGGTGGTCAGTACACATCATAGCAACTGGTCGACTGTCTGCCCCCTGGTGGTCAGTGCACATTATAGCGAGTGGTTGAGCAGCCTTAGTATATCATTAGCGTATTGTGGTTTGATTGGTTGAACGGCCGACCAGATGACCAGATACTTAGCATATTAGGCTTTTATTATACAGGACTAGATTGGCTTGTGGGCATGGCTTGGCTGGTGGACGTGGCATAGGTGTAATGGAGTGAGGGTCAATTTGCATTTTACTCTTTCATTAGATTAGGTAGAAATTAAAGAAGCAGCTCTGGGTGAGGGGCTGATAGCTGTTTGCAGGGTGGCCAAGCCCCCTAGTGGAGACCCTCACCCCATGGAGGTGTGGTCAGCCTGGGTGAGGGGCTGAGGACCGTTTTCAGGCTGCCCACAGTCCCTTCAGGGTTCGGGTCCCTACTGAGGTGCCTGGCCAGCCTGGGTGAGGGGCTGATGGCTGTTTTCAGGCTGCCCACACCTCCCATTGACCCAATGTCCCAGCAAGGCTGGCTGAAATCAGGTTTCTAGGGTTTATTTATCTTCTATAATTGAAACTTTATTGCCTTGAGCAGAGGCCTAGTCAGGCAACAAAGCCTCCTGTTTGCTTCAGCTCCACGGCTTCTATAATTGAAACATTGTTGACTTGAGCAGAGGCCCGGCTGGCCTAGGCAAGCAGTTTCAACTCCATCGCTGGTGCAACAGAAGCCTCCTGTTTGCTCTAGCTCCATGGCTTCCGGCCGCCATCTTGGCTGGGTTAATTTGCATACAGCCACTCTGATTGGATGGTGGGCGTGACTTGGCTGATGGGCATGGCTTAGGTGTCTCGGAGTGATGGTTAATTCGCATATTACTCTTATTAGATTAGACTAGAGGCCTGGTGCACGAAATTCGTGCATGGAGTGGGAGTAGGGGGTGGAGGTGGTGTCCCTCAGCCCAACCTACACCCTTTCCAGGCTGGGACCCCTTGAGGGATGTCTGACTGCCTGTTTAGGACCAGTGGGATTGGGCCTAAACGAGCAGTCGGACATCCCTCTCACAATCCAGGACTGCTTGCTCCCGACCTCTCACCTGCCAATCGCTCCTAACCACTCCCCTGCCAGCCTGATCAATGCCTAACTGCTCCTGTGCCAGCCTGATTGCCCCTAACT